>SJYA01002108.1:1226612-1312345 GCA_006410615.1 Neotragus moschatus | reverse complement strand
ATCCATACACAATCTCTGGAAAAACCATAGCCTTGCCTAGATGGACCTTTGTTGGCAAAGTAGTATCTCTGCTTTTTAATATGCTATCTAGGTTGGTCATAACTTTCCTTCCAAGGAGTAAGTGTCTTTTAATTTCATGGCTGCAGTTACCATCTGCAGTGATTCTGGAGCCCAAAAAAATAAAGTCTGAGATTGTTTCCACTGTTTCCGCATCTATTTCCCATGAAGTGATGGGACCGGATGCCATGATCTTAGGGTGTCCCCTCAAATTTCATCTGCTGAAGCTCTAATCCCCAACAGGATGGTATTTGGAGATGGAACCTTTAGGAGGTAAATGTGTCATGAAGGTGAATCTGTCATAATTGAAATTAGTGCTTTTATATGAAGAGACAAAAGAGAGATGATTTCTCTCTTCACCATATGAGGACACAAGGAGAAGACCGCCATCTGCAAACCAGGAAGCTGAGCCTCACCAGACACTGAATCCTCTGGTATCTCTTGATCTCAGATTTTCAAGCCTCCAGAGCAGTGAGAAATGTTTGCTGTTTAAGCTACCCCATCTATGATATTTGTTATAGCATTTCAAGCTAACTAACGTAATAGATAGTAAGAAGATGCATCCAGGAACAATGAAAATATATCATGGCAGGTATCATTAAGTATTTTGAAAGTGTAAGGAAGGAATAGCCAAGTGTTCCTAGCAAAACATAATGGCATTGGAGAAGATGTAACATTGCAACTGGTGCTTGAAAGATAAATAAGAGTTTTGTGTGAGAAGGTAGAAAGATAACAAAGTAGACTTTATTGGCAGATGTATCAAGCATGAAAGTCAAGTAATATACCTTCATGGGGTGGCTGAAGCCTGAGGGTGAGAGAATATTAATCAGTGAAATAAAAAAGATACTGTTTTGAAGGACTTTGTATGCTAAACAGATTATCCTTCATTCTGTATAACCTTGGTTTTCATGACTGGCTCGTCATCAGAATCATCTGGGAAAGTATTGTCAAAGTATAGATTATTGAGCTAGATTTTTAGAGATTCTAGTTAGTAGGATGAGTTCCAGAAACTTGTATTTTTAAGTTTCCAGAGGTGATTGTGATGCTAACTAGATGTGGACCTCTAATGTAGAAACTAAAAGAGAGTCTGAAGAATTCAAAGGAAGAGAGATGATCTGATTTAATCTGGCGTTAATAATCATCAATTCTGCAGGTAGATATATAAGTAAAATACCTCTTAGAGTAGAGATTGCAAATGCATGGTTTATTGATTCATTTTACTAGGTGTGCAAATAATTGTCATACTGTGTGTCTGTGTGAAGCTGCTTATACTTCTCAATGTGGACATGTCACATAATCAACTGGATTTCCTACTTCCCTTGCAAATGAGGGTCATGGCAATCCTGGGCCCATTTATTAACATCACCATGACAACGATTAGCTGGAACTCTCTATAGACTTACCATGTATTCTCCTGGGTGCACATCCTCACCACCACCATCTTCTTTCACTGCACCTCATTTAAATCTCTGGACATTAAAGGCACTTAATTTTGTGATCAATGGGTAGAGTGTTATATTTGAAATGGACAAAATGAACCTTGTCTATTGTTTAACAAGCCTACATCTGACAGGGAAAGGTTAAGTCAAAATGTGATAGGGTCCCCATAGGGGTTGGCTTAAGATTTGTATTCATGAATTTGCAAAGAGTAGCATATCGGAGAAATAGAAGAAAAACGAACGTTTATTGAGTACGAACTCTGCACTCAGCACTATGCAAGAAGATTTAAATACATGCTTTTACTTAATCAGCTTAATAATCCTAAAAGTATTAGAAGATAAACTCTGTGAGGGGCAGAGTTCTTTTATTCCTAAATTTACAGTAGTTGGAATAATGCCTGGTTTGAANATAGAAGAAAAACGAACGTTTATTGAGTACGAACTCTGCACTCAGCACTATGCAAGAAGATTTAAATACATGCTTTTACTTAATCAGCTTAATAATCCTAAAAGTATTAGAAGATAAACTCTGTGAGGGGCAGAGTTCTTTTATTCCTAAATTTACAGTAGTTGGAATAATGCCTGGTTTGAAGAAGTGCGTAGTAAGTATTTTTGATGTATTAAATTAAAGGTAAGTTGTGATTAATAAAACTGACATTCAGAAGTTCTGACCAAGGTCATACAGGTAGTAAATTTTTGAGTTAGAATTAAGTTCAATCCATGGCCTTCAGAAGCCATGAGTTCCCACTGCCCTGTACTGGCTTCTCCTTTCCACAGAAGTAAATCCTCAGTCACATGGCTCATTTCTTGACACANATGTTCATCTCAAATTTGCAGATTAGGTTTTTTTCAGAACTGCATAAAACTAAACAAATATATCACACATCTTTTGATAATGGTCAGCTAAATACAAACATTAATTGTTTTGGTATTCTGTAGTCAGTTGGTTCATTCAATCTAAATTACTCAGCTGATTCTGCAAACTTGCTATTGCTTACTTGTTGTTGTTGGGATTTTCACTAGCAATTAAATACATAGAAACTGTGCTACTTTAAAAGGAGAAAGCAGTAGTTGCTGCTACCCTAAGCTTTAAGACAGGAAAAGCTGATTATTATACAAATATTATACAGCATGTACAATATACATTTTTAACATGCCAGAGAAACCGAGCATGTGATGCAAATTTATGAATTTAGGACAATTTTCCTTGTGACATATTTATGATAATTTTCCTTGGGCCATGCAGTAGTCAGAGTCACAAAGCCCAGGTCTCAAGCTATACTCACCATTTGCTAGCTAAATAACCTTGTTGACTCATTATCTGAGAGCTTCAATTCTGCATTTGAAAGTAATGGATAACTCTCTCTCTCTTTTTTTTTTTTTTGAGGCTAAGTAAAACAATGCAGGTAAAAATGTTTTTGTAGGCTTAGAGTTCCATAGTTCCCAGACTTTTGTCTGGGCTAAGAGCTCTTGAGTCTTTGATAGGATAACATGATGTTACAGATTCTTTACTATCTGAGCCACCCTGGTGGCTGAATCTGTCTGCAGTGTAAGAGACCTGGTTCGATCCGATCCCTGGGTCAGGAAGATCCCTTGGAGAAGGAAATGGCTATTCACCCTAGTATTCTTGCCTGAGAAATGCCATGGACACAGGAGCCTGGCAGGCTACAGTCCATGGAATTACAGAGAGTTGGACATGACTAAGGAACTAAGCACACAGACATACACAGACACACAGATGTACTGGGCTTATGTTCGAATATGAACTTGAAGGCCCATAAATTTCATCATAATATTTTACAATTGTAATAGTTTTCATGTGTAGAAATTATTCATGCTCAAAAAGTGCTTTTTTAATTTTATTTTTGTGTATGTATTCGTACTACAAATCTGTGAAGCCAAGCAAGATATAAGGTGAATGACCAGCCTGGTTTGCCTGGGAATGAGAGAGATTAGACCCTCAGTGGGACTTTGAGGGTTAAAACCAGGGAAAGTCCTGGTGAACTGGAACAAGTTATTTACCATAAAAAGAAGGTCATTTCCACTTTATAGATGAGGAGGCCGGGATAAAGCCACACAGCCAGTAGCAGCAGAGTCAAAACTTTGATTGCCATTTTCTGGCTCAAGGTCTAAGGGCACAATCTGTCACATGACCAGCAATAACTTATTTTAGTAGAGTGGGATAACCTTCGGTGACTTGGTGCTAAATGAATGTCACCATGTGACATAATGGACTAGAACAATAATCTAGCTTTTCAAGTCAGAGCAAATATTACCATTTAAATAGCTAATTCCTGTGCTCACTTGATTTTTCTCATTCTTTTCTAATGGCTAACAGAGAATGAACATCTCAGGAGTCCACCAGTTCTACGAGAATTAAAAATATTCATTTTTCTTTGCTATCACACTATAAAGATAAATTATTTTACCTGCAGTCGGTAAAACTGATGTAATAATAACTTGTTACTGAAAGACATTTTTATACAGTCTTTAGGGATTTATGCCAGTGAGGACATGCAGATGTATTTTAGGAAGGCAGTCTGAAATTTTATTGATGTTACTTAAATTTGAGAAAAAAATAGAAGTGGGAAGTAAAATTCTTAGGCAGGTCCTATTGCATATTAAAATCAATAGTGCCACTGAATACATTAGGGAAATTGATCACAAGATAGTCCGTTAAGAAGGTACTAAATACTCAGAATAGCCATAGCTGTATCTATTTCTACACGAGGGCAAGGTAGAGAACTGAAAATAACAACAACAAAAAAAAAACACCTTGCACTCTCTTCTTTCTCCTGGAATACCCCCTTGGAGTGATTCCAATCAAAGGGAACTAGGAACTTGAGTCTCTTCCTCCTTATAAGTATTCCAGAATCTCTAGCTTGCAAATGTAATCTACATTTTCAAAGAGAGAAGGAGAAGCTGTAGACGGAAAACCATTTGCATGAAGACAAAAACAGTCTAGGGCAAAAAAAAATAGCACATATCTATCTTAGTACAGTAAAAGAGAGAGAGACGGTTAACTCAGACCATTAACATCATGACAGTTTCTCCTAAACAATAAGGAGAAATCATACAGGTGCTTCACATATTTCTGTATCTCAAATCACCTTAGGTGGCAGTGAAGATGTAACTGTTAAGGACCTACTATTTAGCACATGGAACTCTGCTCAATGTTATGTGGCAGCCTGGAGAGGGGGTTTGAGGGGAGAATGAATACATGTATATGTATTGCTGAGTCCCTTCACAGTTTACCTGAAACTATCACAATTTTGTTAATTGGCTATAATCCAATACAAAATAAAAAGTTTAAATAAAAATACAAAAGCTGAAAAAAATACAATGTTTCATTTACCAAAAAAAAAAAGATGGAAAATTTTAGAGATGACTCAGCTATGGCTCTACTTGGTAGCAGGAGTGCTTATGAGAATGGGAAAACACGCCTTTCTATATTAGCACATGATATATATCACATAACTACTTGAGAAAAGAAGAAGAGCAAAACTGGACTTAATTACTTTTTCAATCACACATGAAAAATATTTCTGTGAGCAATATTTCCATTTTCTGCTCTTGCTACAAATAGGTCTTTAGTCCTTTTTCCATTGTACTTTTCGTGACAACACAATTCTCAGAAGGAATTACGAGAGCACTGCTCAGTAGCGAACTCTCGAAGATGTAAGGCTAGCTCAGCCCTGAGAAGGTCGGGGCCGCCCTCTGCCTATTCACTCTAACGGTGATGAATGAACACAGACAGGCTTTCATCATGGCGAGTCAGAGTTCTCTCCGAAGCTTCCCTCAACCAGCTCACTCAGCTCTTTTATGAATGTGATCGTTACTGGAAGTACTTGCATTGTCCCCCCGGAATTGACTTTCTTCCAGAGAAGACATTTGCCCCCCAAAATTCTCTGGCATCAACTACATTAGATGCCATGGAATTAAACATGATGATAAAGAGTGGACATGTTTGAAAGAATCGGAATGGTTTTCAGCAATACCAAACTAACACAACTCAGAATATTTTAGCTAGATCAGTCAAAGGAATTAGTGAATAAAGCTGGCTATTTTGCAGTCCAGAGACAGAATCAGTTGACATCTGAGCCAGAATTCAAAACCAAGAGAAACTTTCAGTCTGCCTTCTACTGAGAACACTTCTTTCTTATGGCAAACAGGAGAACAAATACAAGTTCTGGTTCATGTTCCATTCCATTATTCATGAATATCTCTACATTTTGGACAGTCAGGCAATGCCCAAAGTACAGGAGCTGAACAAACACTGGAGTCAGGATGCTCTCATAGGCTTTGCTTCTTCCTCCCAGCTACAGATACCCTGGATTTCTGTTGNTTCCCTCAGTACATCCCACAAGATTGACCACATGGGACAGAGAGACACTTCATTGCATTCGCTACCTCCCCTTTTCAGCATCTGGGTTTTCTTTCTCCTAATTATTCTGAGCAGATGCAACCCTTGGGAAAGCTGTGTAACTTCCTTCTTCTGTTGACACCTGACCCCACTCAGGCAGATGCCCCCGGTTCAGAAGCTCTTCCTTTACTGGTCCTGGGACCAAAAGCTCTTTGCAGCAAGCTGCCAAAATGGTAAGGAGCTGGCAAACTGATAGCTGATTCCAAAGGGAGTGAAATGGAAGGCCAAAAATGTGTTTTGGTTCAGTCCTTACGTCTTGTCTCACTCTTTACGACCCCATGGACTTAGCACGCCAGGCTCCTCTGTCCTTCACTATCTTCCAGAGTTTGCTCAGATTCATGTCCATTGAATTGGTGGTGCTATCTAACCGTCTCATTTTCCACTGCCCTCTTCTTTTGCCTTCAATCTTTCCCAGCATCAGGGTCTTTTCCAATGAGTTGGCTCTTCACATCAGGTGGCCAAAAATTAAAGCTTCAGCTTCACCACCATAATCTGAGCAACAACTTTGTCTCAACTAGACCACCAGAGTGGGGTCTGATCTGAGTCCATCCTCAGTGCTTATTTGATATTGAGGTATCATTATACACAGTAAAATTTTCCCATTTCCCAGGTGTACACACCTATACATGTTCACAAAATAATTACAGCCAAGCTATTAAATATTTCCATCCATCCGCCAAATCACCTATGGTGCCTTTGTGGTTGATCCCCTTATCCCCTGGCAACTACTGGACTGACACTTTTCCCCTTTCTAACGTGTCCTATAAATGGAATTACATAGTTTGACCAAAAAGTTCATTCAGGTTCATTTCTATAAAATGCCACAGGACAGTAGACAATAAGTTAAATCATGCTAATCCTTTGCTTAAAACATTCTAAAGGTTTCTCAGTGAATGGAACACTCACTCCTCGCCAGAGTTTACAGACCCTACTGCTGTGGGCTAAATCATCTTCCCCAAAGGGTCCATTGAAACACTAATCCCTTGTTAAGTGGGAGCGTGATCTTATTTGGAAACATAGTCTTCCTAAATGTAGTTAAGATGCAAATTAAGACTGGGTCATCCTGGAACAGAGGGAATCCTTACTCCAATATAACGAGAGTCCTTATAAAAAGAGAAGAGACACGGAGAGACACGCAGAAGGAACACAGAGGCAGAGGCAGTGTGTTGAAGTCAAGGAATGCCAAGAACTTCCAGCAATCCCCCAAAGCTGGGCGAAAGAGCATGGCCCTGCCATCATCCTGATTTCAGACGCTTTGCCTCCAGAAATGTAACAAAATAAGTGTCTATTGTTTTAGACACTTTCACCAGCCAGTTTCCCACACAGTTCATGGCACTCAGTTCTAGCAGCTACAGGTAACTATTATTAACACAGTACTATACCTGCCTACCTGCCGAATCCCTCCAGATTCTCTGCTTCCCATCCTTGCAGAAGCCCTAGCTGTGGGACTTCCTCAGCTATTCAGATGGAGAGCAGGGACAGCCTTCCTTCCTCAGACGCTTCACAGGGGCTGTCTTCTCTCTCAGGGACATTCTTTCCTCTGTTTCTCTGCCTGGTTAAAATCCTACTCATCTGTCAAGGCTCAGCTGAAATGTCATTTTCTCTGAAAAGAATTCCTTGATCCCCTCAAATAAACTAGGCTGCTTTGCATAGTTCTCTGACCTTTTCCTTCGCAGCACTCATTTCAATTCATAATCATATAAATTATCTTTGTTGACTTATTTATTTACCATTTGTTCTCTCATAATAAATCATAAGCTGTGATGACCAGACCCATCTTGTTTTGTCCCCTCTGGTGTGTTTGTGGGTGTGTGTATATGTGTGTATTTGATTATGAAAATTGAATTAATAATCTCTAGCTTATATTCCTGGGGAGAAAATTCTTTAAAAAAAAAAAGAAAAAGAGAAAGAAAGAGAAAGGAACATTGAGTTTCTCTTACTTCAAATACTATGGCCACCCCCATCCTGGTTCTAAAATGCTCTTTTTTCTCTGTTCTAATAATGTAAGCAAAAAGAAAAACAAACAAGATCCTACCTGAGGCTCCTTTAACATTGCTGTGGCAGAGTGGAATATTTCAAAGACTTTACCAAACCCTGAAGGAATACAAGATTTCAATACTTTTTGAGAATCAGTTGATACACAAAAATCTCAAGTTATCTATCCTTCAATTCAAATCTATCCTTTAACTCTCACTCCAGATATTTTATCTCCAGAAATATCCTGCAGGAACTCCTATTTTGACATGATGATAACACTAGTTTCTTTGAGATAAAGAAACATATTTCCATGTGTCACATACCAAGGACTGGTCCTCAAAGTCCTTGCTTTCTGTCTAAGAAACAGAATTTGTCTCTAGGTGTATGTCCTCAAGTATTCTTTCAGAAAAGAGCCCCTTCCCATAGCCTTCTATAAGCACAAAGGGGCCGTGTTCACTCTGTGTAATGAATTCTATGACAAACTCATAACCACATCATAAACAGAGAATCTTTTAAACAACAGTCTCATGTATTACCTTAAAAAGGCTTACTTGCATCAATATTTTCCACTGAAAAGTTTGAAAGAAAATCAACTTTTTTTTTTTCCATTTTAGATCTCCATGGTGCCAGTTCAGTGCTATATATGTATTTAGATAATCCACGTTGACTGAATCAGTATTCACTGTGTATTATCTTCGCTCTCTACAGGGATGCCTTCCTGAGCACTTGTGCTAACTTTTCTTTTATGAGCTTAGAACTGTATTGGTGTATATCTAACTGAACTGAAAGCAATTCCCCTTTGTGAGAATACAGAATGTATAGAAATGTGTATATATATATATATAGGATACATGCTATTGCTAAGCTATTGCTAAGTTACTTCAGTCGTGTCCAACTCTGTGCTACCCCATAGACGGCAGCCCACCAGGCTCCTCCATCCCTGGGATTCTCCAGGCAAGAACACTGGAGTGGGTTGCCATTTTGAGGAGAAAGAGTTAAATTTTAAAGCAGTCTTTTGTTCTGTTTCTTAGGGCTAGTTATAACTCATGCTAAAGGAACCTACCTCCCATCTGATGAATTATAGTCTAGTTTCCTGGCCCGGACAAAGACCCTTTGGGTGATTGTTTCTCTGTTAATCTTTTCTAGAAAATTGGCTAACCGCCGCAAGGTGTAAGGTGGCCGGTCAGCCGTTTCAGCCTGATAACTTCCAGACCTATCTCTGTAAAGGTCAGGCTGAGCCCACCAATCAGTTTTGTTGAGATTGTCTTCACCCCACCTATACTTGCTTGTAGCTTTTGTGTATAAAAACTGCTCTATAACTGAGGTTGGGGTTCGCTCCTTTCGGGGGAGATCGAACCCCGGCGCGCCGGTTCAATAAATCCTCTTGCTGATTGNCCTTCTCCAATGCATGAAAGTGAAAGGTCTGACTTAGCGACCCCATGGACTGCAGCCTACCAGGCTCCTCCATCCATGGGATTTTCCAGGTGAGAGTACTGGAGTGGGGTGCCATCGCCTTCTCCGATACATAAAAGCAGACTATTGAGAGAACACTGTTTGACATCAGGCGCTGAGAGCCTTCACTTGTTACCTAGTAAAGTAAATCTTTGATCTGAGTACAATATTAATCAAGTGCTCTGGAAGTACCTGGGTCGCAGGTAAGCAAGGGCAATCACCCTCCATGCCAAACTTGAAGCGGGTTAGATCAAGTGTTCTGAGCACTGCAAGAGGTCCATGCTGTGCTCTGGACTCTATTTCAGAGCACTTTTCAGGTCGCAGATGGTACCTGATTATGTGAATTAGATCTGTATCAAGTCATCAGGCCTTTCGCTAGTACCAAGAGAAAAGAAACCTCAGGTATAATAGTACCCATCATCTTTCCATCCGAGGACAAAATGTGTTTTTGTACATGTGTATAACCTGTCAGTGGTCACCCTGCTCTGGCCTGGGTCTGAAATAATGGATCTTTCAAAGGTTAGAAGGCAATGACATTTACAAAGCTACTGGAGAGAGATTTCTGCTGTGCCTCTAAACAGAAATGCAACTCTTTCCCCGTCATCAACTTGATGACCTAGGAAAACACATTTTAGAAGCGATGCCTCAAAATGAGAACAGTCTCCTTTTGTCGGCGTGGAAAAATGATAAACTACAGAAGGCATGAAAAACTGACTGCTCTTTGAGTCAGGGGTTAGCACCACTGTGCTTTCTCTCAGGAATTACTGTGACCTCTGTGTCTGTAGGTAAAAATCCAGGTGGGGAAATGGATGACTCCAAAGTCATATATCCTTACTCTGCAGTACAACTCTACCAAACTTAACATATATTTTGATTTTTTTGAAAGGTAAAATAAGTACCAGGAAAAGAGACAGAGAAAAGCACTCTGAACTGGAGGAGACACAATATCAAGTCTCTTTTCAACTTTTTACTAACCTGGCAGATGGAAATTTAAAAACTGACAGATATAAAACTAAATATATCAATTATATCAATGAATTTAAATAGGAGGCAACTCTCCTATCATTGGTCAAACCAATATCTAACAGTTTATAGTTAGATATAAAAAAAATACAAAGATAAGAGAGGATCTGAAGGAAACATGAACGGAACAAAAAGGAAGGGCAGTGAAGTCACAAAACAACAGCCAACATAAAAGAACCAAGCGGGATAAAGGGTGATATCTTTAAATTGGAAAAGTTGATAAACTAAGACAAACATAAAATAATGAAATGGTAAATGTTAGAGAAACATCCTTGTAAGTATTTTATCAACTCAACAGAATAAAATGTTAAACAGAGCAGCTCCAGAAATTCTAGACATAAGGAGCTTAAGGATGGTAACAGAGTTGGATAAGAGAACCAGGGGAATATTTTAGAGTGGCCCAGTGGGTGCATGCTGTGAGCTTAGTCACTCAATTGTGTCCGACTCTTAGGCACTCCACAGATTGCAGCTCACCAGGCTCTTCTGTCCATGGGATTTCCCAGGCAAGAACACTGGAGAGGGTTGCCATTTCCTCCTCCAGGGATCTTCCTGATCCAGGGATCAAACTCGAGTCTCTTATGTCTCCTGCATTGGCAGGCAAATTCCTTACCACTGTACCACCTGGGAAACACATTTTCAGAGTAGGCAGACTTAATTCAGACTGCAAGCTATAATTTTTTTTTAAATGAGTATAGTGTTCTAAAAATGTTTTCAGTCATACAACACAGGATTGAGAGACTATTAATTGTTCACATTAAAAAGCACTGTACTTATTTTCAGGGTTGCATGAGGGACAGGAGATTGGTGGTTTGAACAGCAGAAAGAAAAGTTGGAATTTAAAAAAATGAATAAATTCAGGGATAACTTATTCTCTTGCCCTGAGACCAGATCTGCTGTTTAAGCCAAAATGACTGGCCATTCATCAGTTATCCTAGTTTGTAGAGCACTCGAGTTGAATTGACATAATTATAATTGGACAAGCCTTTTTTTTTCTCAGCTGAGTTTGGATCAGTTCCTTAATTCTTCCATTTTAGTTTATGACTATCTTCCTCATCGTCCATTTTTAGTAAAACAGACAGTCCTTCTCGAAAGCCAAACTAATGTATTTACTATCTAGTAATGTATTTAGATAGTAATGTATTTACTATCTAAGTCAGGGCCCTGGAGTATTTGCTTTTTTTTTTAAATAGGGTGTTAGCCAGAAGGCAAGCACAGGTATATGAGTGAGATAGAAACATTTTTGCATCCTGGTGAAGGATTAGGGAAGCAGATCGAATCAGCAAGAATGACCTGGATCATATTTTCAGGCCTGAGAAAAGTATGTTTACTTTTTAACAGCAATATGAATTTTACCATGAAATCTTGGTCTTTCTACTATGGGCCCCAAGCCAGATTACTCTTGTGTTCACTGTAAAAATAATAAAGGGAAATATATTGCTGAAACGTTTTAAGGATCATTCTAAACACTCACAAGTATCAATATACTAAATTCTCATCATGGTCTTTTCTTTATCGTGAGGCACACACAGAACTCACACAGCAAGCAGAAAGCAATCCTGGCGTTCATGCAAGGCACTTTAGCCTCTGTACTAACTGCCCTCCTCCCGGTATTCATTTGTGGATGTTTCTCCCATTTGCTCATATGTCTCTTTGTGGGGTGGGGCAGCGTGGTCTACAGAAGAAGAAAAAAAATGACTTTACCTTTTACAATTAGAAATGATACTTGTTGTCAGCCCACTGTTTGCAACATGGAAGACATTAAGTATTTTATTTAAAAAGTTAACAATCATGTCAAATATTTCTCTCTTGCACAAAAAAAAGCCCAGGGTTGATTCAACAAGATCACATCTCACCTAAGGTAGCAAGCAAACATCTAGACTGAGGGAAGAAAAAAGGGAGAAAATCTTTCAAAGATGCCAGTCCTAGCATTGTCCTGTCATGTAATAGGGAGCTCAAAGCGAGGCAAGTTTCCATGCGGAAGGCACTGGGCCTTGGGAAAACAGCACCGACTGACACCAAAGGGATTAGCAAGTGTTCCATTTTCCTACTCTGCCTTCAGTTACTTTGATGAGCAATTAAAATGCTAATTAAGAAACAATCTAAAACTTAGCACTGGGAAGGTTTGGAAATAATATACTCACATGTTCTACCACACTGACAAATAATAAGGTCACCAAACAAAGAACAATCAGAAAAAAAGCGTTGAATTATCACAATAATGTTCAAATTAAAACTCTGTTTATGTGTTTACAAGGAGCATGTGATGGTGGTGGTTTAGTTGTGAAGTCACGTCCAACTCTTTCGAACTATGGACGGTAGCCCGCCAGGCTCCCCTGTCCCTGGGATTCCCCAGGCAAGAATGCTGGAGTGGGCTGCCGTCTCCTTCGCCACACAATGGTATGTGTATACCATTATTCTCCTCTGTGAATTAGCTTATTTATCATAACTTTCCTTAGGAAAACAACCTTTTTATTCAAATTGACAACCATAGCTTCTGAGCATTTTCCTAAAGCAGGATAAGATGTAAATTAGTCTAGCTCAGAACAGTTAATTAAAATATTGATAATTTAATCTGCTCAATGTTGTGGGGCATAGGGTTTTCATGTTTCCCTCTCAATAACCCGGATGCTGNATAGCTTCTAAGCATTTTCCTAAAGCAGGATAAGATGTAAATTAGTCTAGCTCAGAACAGTTAATTAAAATATTGATAATTTAATCTGCTCAATGTTGTGGGGCATAGGGTTTTCATGTTTCCCTCTCAATAACCCGGATGCTGACTTTTCTGTCATTCACCCACAATCACTCTTGAGAGTGAATTGAAACAGTTTTGAATGATGTGTGTTGTTTACTTTTTTATTTGGTGTTGCCACACCATTCAAGCACCGCTGTCGGGATATTATTTACTTACAGTCTATACAACTTAGCATATTACTTACAAATCTAAGAAAGCATATATAATAGTTAATAGTGAGAACCATTAAAAAAAATAGGCTGTATGAGGGAAGTGATTTTTCCTACATATATGCCTGGAGGAGGAAAGGGCAACCAACAAGTCGGACACGACTTAGTGACTAAACAAGAACAAGAATGCCAGCTACATGCTACGCACCTAAGACCAAAAACTGTACTCAGCACAAGTAAAAGTGAAAGTGTTAGTGGCTCACAGTGTTATTTGTTGATGAAACAAATTCACATAATTTTGACCAAGTGTAATCTATAAGGAACACCAGTCTTTAAAACGGAGCATCATCTGTTTTTTCTAATAAACTAAGTAGTAGAAATGTAAATATTTAAATGTTTTCTAACCCATCTGGGCACTAACTCTGCTGCTACTGCTGCTGCTAAGTCACTTCACTTGTGTCCGACTCTGTGCAGTCCCATAGACAGAAGCCCACCAGGCTCCCCCGTCCCTGGGATTCTCCAGGCAAGAACACTGGAGTGGGTTGCCATTTCTTTCTCCAAAGCATGAGAGTGAAAAGTGAAAGTGAAGTCACTCAGTCGTGTCTGACTCTCAGCGACCCCATGGAATGCAGCCCACCAGGCTTCTCCATCCATGGGATTTTCCAAGCAAGAGTACTGGAGTAGGGTGCCATTGCCTTCTAGTACATTTAAATAGCCAAATAACAATCTAATTATCTAAAAAAAAAAAAATTATACGGACTTTTGTGAGATGGATTCAAACTCTTGAAATATTTTCCTTCAAAACAGACTTTTGAAAAAAATACCTTCTCTCTCTGTTTCCTTCCATTTTATCTGCAAATGAATGGTCTTTCAAATTAAGTCGATTTTTCTCTAGTCCTGCCAATCAATTCCTGCTACTATTATTGCAATTCCTTTTCACTGGTCTCTTAATCCCAGTCTCACTCTATTTTAATTTCTTCTCTACAATGTCATCAACTGTTTTTCTTAAATGGAAATGCTTATAGTATTTAAAATACACAGTCAGAAGTCTACAACAGAACCAAGTCCAAGTTCTTTACCACACTATTCTTTTTTTTTTTTTATTAATAGGATCTCAACTTTTCCTGCCTGTTTTGAGATCCTAGTTGCTAATAGGCTAAGTAAGGCATTTTACCCTCTAGATCTTTGCTCATTATGGTCTCTTTTGCTCTGCCTTTCTTCTTTTCCATGTGTACTTAAGTGTTACCTCATCTTTTGAACTGACAGTTATTTGCACACAAGTTGATTTAATTATGAAATTAAAAAGATCATCTGCTGATGTGACCAGAGCAGATCTGAAGTCCAAATGAGATTATGAAAAAAGTTTATAAAAAAGTTGTGAGAACTAGCATCACACATGTATCATAAATGCATTTATGTGTAGTTATGTGCTTATGGAATAATAGTACTAAGACACATTGTACCACTGAACTGTCTCTTCTATCCTAGGTGAAAATGTGAAAGTGTTAGTAGCTCAGTCATGTCCAATTCTCTGTGACTCCATGGGCTATAGCCCACTAAGCTCCTCTGTCCATGGAATTCTCCAGGCAAGAATACTGGAATGGGCAGCCGTTCCCTTCTCCAGAGGATATTCCCGACCCAGGGATCAAACCTGCGTCTCCTGCATTGGTAGGCCGATTCTTTACTGTCTGAGCCACCAGGGAAGTCCCTAAAGAGATGTTAACTGGGAAATGATTTGCAAAATTGGCATGAAAGCCTATTTTTGGTAGTTCAATGTTACCCAAACCATTAAATTACATGACAGCTGAAGAGACACGCTGACAAAGCAGCAGGTTTGATACATCGGAGCATTTTTGCAGACCCCAGAGTGGAGGTCCCCAAATCAAATACCTGCAGGAAGTGTGCCTTTAGCATATGCGTGCTGTAAGGCTGCCCATGGTAAGCTGTTCATATGCTTATGTAAGCATAACACCTGCCTACTTTTATGTCCTTTAAAACACTGTGTGGGCCTATCAAACAGTCAAGCAAAATATATTTTGTGGAGTGTATTTCTCAACAACTGCAAATTTGAAATCTCTGATGTTAGGCTCACGGAGGCTACCACTTCCAGCTTTCCCTTTCTGTGCTAAGTATGCTTCCTATTCAGAAAAAGCAGTGAGAATGATTTTGAATATAACTGCATTTGCAAATCATAATGATCAAATGATTTAACAGTAACACATAGTGTATTGGCTCATTTACCCTCATAATTAGATTAGCTCTGATAAGACTACCCCACAGCTTCCATCAGTGACTCGGTACAACAAACATTTATTAAGCATCCACTGTCTCCAGAAATGGTTTGGTCCTTGTGGATTGGAAAATAAATCAGACCCAATCTCTGTGTGTAAGATGCTTATAATGCAGCGGGGGAGACTATTGTAAACAGGTAATTTCAATATAGAAGCTTCTAGGTCATTATAAGTATTTAGTATATGTTTGTGGGAAGAACATGTGATGAATAAACAAAAGAATAAATGATGTAAGTATGGATAGGGTGCCCTGGAATGCAATCCAAACATGGTAGAAAGAAAGGAATAAAGTGGTTTCCTGGGAGAGATGATTCCTGAGGACAAGCAGGGATTTGCCAAGCTAAGAATAAAACTTGGGTTATCAGAGAAGACAAAAAGAGACGTAAAAGAAGCACCAAGAAAACTAACTTAGTACGTAATTTTGTAACTCAGTGCTCATAAGTCTTTTTAAGTTGCCACATATCATATAAGCTATAAACACATGCATAATTAATGTCTGCGATAAATAGCTATTAATATTGTTCATTTAAAATATGGAAAACATAGCAGTGTAAAAGGTAGAGCTAGGCACAAAACAATAAGACAGACTTTCTAAAGTCTTCAGCTCATTGTTTTTCTATGCCGAGGTCTATGAAGGATGTAGCTGTTCCCCAGGAGAACTGAACTGAAATACTGAACCTAAGGGAGAAAACAGGAGAGACGTTCAGTGAAAGCAGCCTCAAAAGGAATCCTCCCGGCTTCTGAAATATTGTTTTTGATCACGTTCAGGCCCATATCATAACCCTCAATGATACCCTTAGGGACTGACCTTCTTTCGCTACATCAAAAGCCTAGATAGATATGCAGGAGCAAGCTTTCCAGGATACAAAATGCTGCGTAAATCTCCAACCAAAGTCAGAGAATGTGCTGAAGTGACAATCACAACCTCTTTCTTACCCTCAAATGCCATCACAAACACCAAGAAGGCATGATTTGGTAACTAAATGATTAGGCCCTCGGGGAAGCCTTTCAAGTCGGAGACCTAGGTAAATTTCTTGCCTAAATTTTGTTGGCATAGAGTACTTGGAATAAGATATCAGAATAAAAGAGAAAGAAAAAATATGCATGCGTGTGTGTGTATGTGTTTGTATATAGATGTTTCTGGGGTTATATGCATATATGTACATATATATATATAATAAACTCATATATATAAACATAATATATAAATTCATAAACTCATACAGAAATATACCAATTCAAATATATGTAAATACATATATTCCCATAATTCTAAATTCTAAAACTCTCATTATATATGAAGCTAGCTATTAGGCTTAAATACACTTAAAAATGAATTTGCATTTCTAAAATTTTTCTGGCTTTGAAAATCCTATGTTCTCTTGCCTTTTACTTATCTCACTTTAATTAGGCCTGCTAAAGAAAACGTAAGACACACTGGCATAAATTACCAGTGCAGAACTTTGTCCAACATATGACTCAAACCAAGTAGCTTTTAAGAAAAATCGGGTTATCACTTTTCACAAGACTCTGTCGAGCTGAAGGACTCTCTACCTGAAGATGATGCTATTGAAAGTGATTAGTCAGTATCTGTATGCTCTGCCTGGAGAGGCTAAAGGTCAAACAATGACCCACAGAAACTACAGAAGGACTGTCACTGTTACTGACAACAACACTGCCCTCCTTTTTACTTTCCCTTCAGATTACAAAATCTTTTGGCTGTGCTCATATTCCTTCATTTCTATATTGCAAGCACCAGCGTACTGTTCTCGCTATTGTGGCCATCTATTGGGTGGCGCTAGTAGTAAAGAACCCCCATGCCAATGCAGAAGACTTAAGAGATATGTGTTCAATCCCTGGGTCTGGAAGATCCCCTTGAGAAGAAAGCTGCAACCCACTCCAGTATTCTTGCCTTGAGAATCTCATGGACAAAGGAGCCTGGTGGGCTGTATGGTCCTTAGGGCAGCAAAGAGTCGTGCACAACTGAAGCGACTTAGCACACATTATATCTTTGCTAAATAGAAAAGATGATACTGAAGCTTTAGAGACTACAAAGGACTACTTAGCACATTACTTCATTTAACCTACAAACCTACTATCTAGGGGTTATTATCAAACATGAGGAAAATACTGCTCAGGATTTAAATAACTTGACAAGCTTATACATTCAGGTACTCTGGACGTAATACTCTACCCACCACAGCAGCTTGCCACAAAATTAACTGTTCTGAGTTTCTCAATAACCTAAGTATTCTCAGTAATGGGACATGTTGGGTGCTCACTCAGTAAGGTGGGAAGAGAAGAGAAAATTAAGACCAGGTAAAACTGGGATTCCGACAATAATCGGCTCTAGAGATGCACCGCAGTTTGGAAGACTAGTCCAAGAAGCCAAATTCCAGAAACGAGAGCATAAGTGGTCTTACATTCGTATCTAAGGAGACTACTCTGGTTATGGAAACGTGCCAGAAGCTGTCCCTGGTCAAAGGTGATACTTGTAGGCTGCNTATAAAGGTACACTGAAACTAGAGGAAGTTTTTAATCCCACAAAAAAGATTGCCACTAAAAGGAATTTTAGAATTGCTAAAAAAAAAAAGACAACGGGCCCCAATGCAGGTGCTTATGCAAAACCCTGCATCACCAAACTAAGACTTAAAGATTAGTTTCACTTTTTCCAGAAATGGAATCTGAAATCAGTCAATCGAGAATGACCTGATCAATATTACTTAGGCCATCTGCCTGACAGACCCTGTGTGTGTGTTCAGTCACTCAGTTGTATCCAACTCTTCTAAGATTCCGTGGTCTGTAGCTTGCCAGGCTCCTCTGTCCGTGGGATTCCCCAGGCAAGAACACTGGAGTAGGTTGACACCAGGGGATCCTTCCTGACCCAGGGGATCTTCCCTACCCAAAGATGGAATCCGAGTCTCCCAAGTCTCCTGCATTGCAGGCAGATTCTTTAATGCTGGGCCATCAGGGAAACCCATCCGATATATCCTTGCTGTCTTCTAAAGAATACTTTGTAGCCAAACAGCTTTGTTGTCAAAGGTAATTTTCTTGTTGCTTCTCCATTCTGTCTATAAAAATCTTTCATTTTGTACAGTTCCTCAGAGTCCCTTTCTATCCACTAGACTAGATACTGATTCAAAATGATTTTGCTCAAATAGACACTTAAAAGGTTTAATATATCTCAGTTCATCTTTTAAAGAATCCAAGAGGTCACCTCCAAGATGGATAGGCTTTCCTGCAATAGTACATTGAAGAGGTTTTGAGAAATGAGAACCACCCTATTTGAAACACTGTCATATGTGCAGAAGCAACACTCTCATTCCAGTTTTCTGCACAAAGTGGAGCCTCTTGCTCCAAAACTGCAAAATATCAATGGGAAATTCCCAGCAAGAATAGGTACAGCTACTGGTGCCAAGTCAGGGGGTGGGGTGATAAAGAATAGGCAAAGGAGCTTGTTTCTAATGGTATTAGAGATGCCTTATTCAGAATTACTGGGAAAGGAAAGCTCATAATAAATATGGATATTATATATATATATATCCTAATGGTTTAAACCAGACTTTCTGACCACATATAGATGTCAACTACAAATTGGCACTTGCCATGGGCATTTGCCATTTACCTCTCTAAAGATTCAATCAGGTGCTGTTGTAGCTACTGATTTTCAACACCCCCTGAAAGGCATTCAGGGTGGAGAGCAGAAATGAGGTACTCTGTGATAGGGGGAAAACTGGCAGAACAGAACTTTAGATAGTTAAATATTTTTAGGTGTAGATTTTATGAGCCCAATTCTTGTATATCCTCCTATTTAGAAAAACACTAAAATCCTTCATGGTGATGACTGCTCTTTGTGACTAGCAAAAACCTTCTGCAAAAAATACGTGATTACATGTACTCCCCCTTCAGCAAAATCACACCCATAATGACCTCCGCCCTGCCTCTGTGGAGCAGCTCCTCTATCTGAGGTGCTATCTGAGGTGCTGTATCCCAGTCTGCAGTTCTCATTCTGCCCCCAATAAACTTAGCTCACATTTCTCATATTGTGTCATTTTTAAAAGTCAGCATCAAGATATTCATACATATGATGCTTGACTTGCAGAACTGTTCCATTCTTAAAGGACTGTGCCTACTTAATCACTCAGTCATGTCCAACTCTTTGAGACACTATGGACTGTAGCCAGGCTCCCCTGTTCACAGGATTTTTCAGGCAAGAATACTGGAATGGGTTGCCATTTCCTCTTCCAGGATACCTTTCCTATCCAGGGATTGAACCTGCATCTCCTGCTTTGCAGGCGGATCCTTTACCTCCTGAGCCATCAGGGAAGCTCTCTTAAAGGGTCATAATGGTGTATTTTATGTAGGTATCTAATAATGAATGGAGTAGGAAATGGCAGCCCACTCCATTATTCTTGCCTGGAGAATCCCATGGGCAAAGGAGCCTAGCAGATTATGGCCCATGAGACAGCAAAGAGTTATAATGAAATTGACTCGTATAGCACTGTGGATTCCGTATAACTTTATCACATACATTATGTTGCATGACCATTATAAGCTCAGAGCAGTCAGTCAGTAGTGGTGGAATCGTCATCCACAACCCCACACTCGTACACATACACACAAACCCACACAATTCACATATACAGTACTTGAATGTGTACACACACATTCTCACACACTGGCACATATACACATTCAGAATTCACACATGCTCACAAATATATATATATATATATGTATATATATGTATATGTATATACTCACAAATATGGTCATGCATATAATACCCTCACACATATGTATGCTTCTGTAATGTGTATGGGTCTAAATTGTTGCTCTTCTACAACTGTAGTGTGCTAAAGATAAACTTCCTAAATCAAAATATGTGGACAAGAACTTATGTACCTCAATTCTCTAGCATAGATCCCTAAATTAAAAGGAAAAAAAGAAAGAAAAGGAACTGTAATCCCATTCCAACTAAGAAGGTTTACAATTGTAGGAGTCTGTCAACCTTTTTGTGTCTTGATTGTCTCCTTGTTACACTGGGCCAGGCTACTTGCTCTATGATGATAAACTTTGTCACATAATAGCAGATATGTTGGGTTTCTAAAATACCCAGATCTTGAATTGCAATTACAATGGTTGTAAACAGAGGCAAAAACATGCCAGGGAAATTGAAAGCATGCGTGGTGCCTAAAGAGCAAGGGTTTAAAGGCTTGTTAGCTAATATCAAGAGCATTCACCCAAATCTGACGTCTGAGCTCCTTTACAAGCATCTATGTTTCTCTGCAAAATAAATTTTTTTTTCCAATTTATGCTTTTAAGTTATTTAACTTAAAAGTCAGAGCAAAAATGAGCCACATGGAGAGACCAGAAGGAGTGTAGGTGGAAAGATTAAAACTGAAGCATAATTCACTGTCTAATGCACATTTCCTTGCCACAACTCTGCTCTCTCCACCTCCCTAAAGCTCCCTTCTTCATCACCTTTTCTCTAATATTTCTCTGTGGTTCACCCACATCATTTTTCTCTTAGATCTTCAGGGAGCTGTACTGTAATGAAATCTCCAGTTTGCTAATGGGCAATAGAATAATTGAGTTGCATGCTGACCCATATTTTGCATGCTAATTTGTGTCAGCCAGGGATACTTTCTTTTTTTGGTTAAATGTTTCCACCTTGGGTGAAATACTAGATGAAAAACCAGAGACAAATCACGGACACAAACGCCCAGTAGTAAACAAGCAGCTGTCTTTCAGTTCTTACCACATGGAAAGACATTCATCTTACTCTAATTGGCATGGGTGGTAATTGTGAGCTGGGAGACAATTACCAGATAAAAGGAGTCTCTGGTTTGCACCTTTGCATTCCAATGAACCACCTGCTTTTTGTTTCTTTGTTACGTGCAAGCCTCATCTAATCCCCAAAAGATGATACAGAGTAGAACCTTTTGGCAAGGGAAGAAATATAAAGGGAGGAATGTAACCCAGAGCACTTGATTTGAAAGGGTTGAATTGTTCCCTCTTACGTTTCAGCAGTGCCTGAAATGGATGTGGGAGAACCTGACTGACTTAGACCCCAAACAGGCAAGTCCTAGGAAGAGAAACTCAAATCCTCTTGGTTCTTGAACTTTATGGCCTTAGACCAAACCAGGAGCATATGTAAAAAGACAACACTAGTGAATTAAAAGCAGCTCTCTCCTGTCTTCCCAAGACATTGGATGTGATGAGGGGATTTTATTCACTGAAGATGTGAAATGTCATTCCTATTCTTCTAACTTGCTGTGTAAGAAAGTCTGTATCAAGGGTTATTCTTTCCACTTACTTTCTAGATTGATAATAATGCTTAATATTTCAGTTGTCACTCTGTGTCAGGCTAAGACGTTTACATACATTATCTCAGTTCAATATCCAGGATACACAGTCATTCTTACGCCACTCTCACAGTCATTTTACAGATGGGGAAACAGGCTCAGGGAAATTAAATTATGCAAGCTTGTGCAGTTAGTGACAAAAGGAACTATTGTACCCACCGCTCTCTGATGCTACACTCTCATCTTTAACATTTATTATCACTATGATAAAAAAAAACAGGCAAAATGAGGATACTAAATAATCATGGATAATAAATAGTCTGTACTATTAGCACTGTTCAGTGTTATGCTATATCTATTGCACCTTAGCACATTTCTCACCTGAACCTCACAACCAACAAGAAGAATAGATAAGGATTTATAGTTCCCGTTTGAGGCATGAAAACCTTGAAATGACAGGTCAAATGACATTTTAAGTCACACAACATATATGCAAGCTCCCAGCCCTGTTATCACATGCACCCAATATGGAGCAGGAGAAAGAAGACTCCAACATTTGGATAATTTAAAAACTGTCATCTTTCCTGTAGGTGAGATTTACAAGCTAAAGTACGAGTGTCACATGGCCCCAGGAAAATTTTAGCTAGACAATATGACTAATACGGTTATTGGTAGGGTTCTGTACACGTGCAAGAGGGAATATACACATTCTAGTAACAAGAGAAAAAATTGAAGAAAAACTTCGCACCATGTCACGCTGGTGGAAGAAGTAATGCAAGTATGCACAAGTAAACAATGTGAATCTTTGAATGTAGGGTAATAAATTTGCCAAAGAAGCCATCAGTCATCTGGACAATGGTTTAGCATGGGAGGGAGAATCCAGTGTATTCAGAATAGCGTTTTCCCAAATATCCATTGTTTATCTTGACAGGCTTCTTGACTCTAAAACAGGGAAAGATAATCAGTAACAGGTTGTGGGTTTTTTTTTTTTTTTTTTTCTTTTTATGATATCCTTTTGACCAGACTGGGTCTAGGACCTGGTGAGAACAGAATCAAATTTGTTAACTACCATAAAGGAGCTTACAAATGAAAGTGGTGGCAATCCATCCATATATATATGCACTCCATGTTCAGATCTAACAAAGTGTTAAGTGGTGTTGCTATAGATTTCACAAGTTCAGAGAATAAAGTAAATATTTACCAATTTCAAACAAGTTGCTTAGAACGCAATCACAGGATACACTGGTATAGAAAACTGTATTAAATCTCACTGATGGAAACTAATTTATCCATGAGCTAAAAGACATTTGCATTGTCTTTTTAAAATGTACAGTATTCAGTGTGGTTGAGTGTAGCTGTATTAATCCAAGTCTCTTCTGGAATTTTTTCACTGTAGTTCAGCCATAAAAGTTATCAGGGCATTTCACCTGAAGTCTGTGGTGCTTCTCCCTTGAATATGTAACCTTGAGCCCTCTTTATAGCTCATTAAGATCCATTTTTTCTCTAGCTGTAGTTAGATGTTTCCTGTCATCTATTTCAACAAGCATTTCTGGAAAATCATTACTCATCACTGATTTTTTTTCCATTGTTTGCTATTTACTGGCCAAGACTATACACTGATGTCATTTAATCTCATATGTTTTATGCTAAGACAAAGGATATGTCTCCTTAATGACTCACATACAGAATTTTAAAATGGAAGAGATCTATGAGTTTTTTGCTTGATTTCCTGTATTTTGTCAGTGGGGAAACTGAGGCAAAATATTTAAATGACACACCTAGGCAGCACAGTTAATGGTTGATATCAGAAGAGACCCACTCTTTCCTTTCCCTTTCTTTTCACATTTCTCCAGGCTGTTTCACTCCCATGAAATATTTATACTCTCCTAGCATTTGAAAGCAAGTTAGCAGAAATATAATCACTCTCCAGTATTTGCTGCTGAGGGGTTAGAATAATCCAGACAATGGAGATAGAAGGATGGGTTGACGCTGATGCCTTTAATCTGCCATGGCCAAATGCCTTTACTTTTCTGGGGCTCCTGCAGACTTCAAATAAAGATATGTGCTCCCTTAAACAGATGAGACAGAGAAGGCAAGGGCACCCCACTCTAGGACTCTTGCCTGGAAAATCCCATGGACGGAGGAGCCTGGTGGGCTGCAGTCCATGGGGTCGCGAAGAGTTGGATAATGACTGAGTGACTTCACTTTCACTCTTCACTTTCATGCATTGGAGAAGGAAATAGCGGCCCACTCCAGTGTTCTTGCATGGAGAATCCCAGGGATGGCAGAGCCTGGTGGGCTGCTGTCTGTGGGGTCACAGAGTCGGACATGACTGAAGCAACTTAGCAGCAGCAGCCGCAGCAGCCAACAGATGAGAGAAGGCCAATCATGAGTTCACACAGCTTTGGTAGGAACAGCAAAACATCTCAGTGATGTGAGGAGCCCAAGGAGTCCTTGTCCACATGGGATTAGTAATATCTCTGTAATGCAAATATGGCCCAGCTATTGTAGGAGGCTGATTTATATCTGGAAGTGACTTTCCTAACTCGATGAGAGAAGTGAAACTTTTATGGTAGTAGTCATTTACTCGCTGAGTTGTGTCTGACTCTTTTATGACCCCATGGACTGTAGCCTGTCACGGTCCTGTGTCCAAGGGATTTCCAAGGCAAGAATACTGGAGTATGTTGCCATTTCCTTCTCCAGGGGATCTTTCTGATCCAGGAATAGATCCTGTGTCTGCCTCATTGCCAGATGGATTCTTTACCACTGAGCCACCAGAGAAGCCTGAGAGTGAGTCAAAGAGCACCTTGTGGGTGTCTTCCAAGAAATAATGGAAATTTCCACATGGTAAATTGTAAGTATGTACAAAAGTCACAGCACCTTTCTCACTTCATGGCCATTGTGTCTACTAGAAGGAAGTAACAATCACAAAGTTTACAGAACTATGTTGTGCCTTTTATTTTTCATCCTGACTCCTAAAATCTAAAGACCAGAGAGCTAATCAAAAGGAAAAGAGCAGAGAAGCAAGGCCTGTTTTATCCACAAGAACATACGAACTGACTATATTGCTGGTTAACATCATTGTTTCAAAGAGCTTTAATGGTTGGTTGTTGGAAATGCTTATAAAGTAAGAATTGTGTATTCTCTTTATAAAGACATGATTGTAACATGTGCTTCTGTGTTTTGAGTGCCAGGTGTTGGGTTAGGTGCTTCTCAACCGTGGTTCATTTCCTTTCCTCTTTCACTGCACAAGGAAGGATTCATTGCCTTTTTTTCTTTCTTTCTTTTCTTTCTTTTTTTTTTTTAAACAGACAAGGACACAGACTTGGTAAGACTAAGTAACCTAAATCACATAGCTAATAAGTGGAGGGACCATTGAGTATGTCTTTCTGACTCTAATTCTTGGGCCCCAGAGGGAGTATGAAAACAGAACACTTGCCCAACGACTGTACACGTGCTACGTGGCCAACTCTAGAGACATCACACTGTCTGACTCTAGGGCAAAGAGAAAATTAAAGAAATTATTCTCGATTAAAATGTGATGGCAACTGGGGATAGAACAGTCATTGTCTGGAGTATTTCAGAGCAGTTCTGTAGATCCCTGACTTAAGGTGAAAGTGAAAGTCGCTCAGTCGTGTCCGACTCTTTGTGACCCCATGGACTATACTGTCCATAGAATTCTCCAGGCCAGGATACTGATGTGGGTAGCCTTTCCCTTCTCCAGGGGATCTTCTCAACCCAGGGATCGAAACCAGGTCTCTCACATTGCAGGTAGATTCTTTACCAACTGAGCTAACAGGGAAGCCCTCCCTGACTTACAGTTATGTCTAATTTTGCTAAAACAAAAATTTAAACTGCGCACATCTTGAGGCCGAGGGACTGCTGTGCGTCAGTGATTCAGTTGTTTGGGAAGGACACTAGCCAGTACCCAGCATCTCCACGTCAGTGTTGCTTGCCTTTCTCTGCTGGTCACTGCTTTGATCACAAGTCTCATGAAATGGCAGACTTAGGTTTATGGTGACAAGTGGTTTAGAAAACAAAGCTATTTACCCTCCCTTGTTTCTGTACTTCAGAGAGAGCTAAGTGATGATAAGCGATAGTTACTCAGCCATGCTTGCTTCTTTGCGACCCCATGGTCTGTCCATGGAATTCTCCAGGCAAGAATATTGGAGTGGGTTGCCTTTCCCTTCTCCAGGGGATCTTCCTGACCCAGGGATTGAACCTGGGTCTCCTACACTGCAGGCAGATTCTTTACCATCTGAGCCACCAGGGAAGCCTAAGAAGTCTAAAAATGTGACAGTTCTTGGTTATAAAAGCAAACATAATAACATTCTTTACAAATTACTTCCATTTGGCAAGTCTTAAGGGAGTGATCATTGTCTATTATTTACATGCACTATCCTAAGAACAATGATATTTGCAAATTGAGAATATAATCCTTCTGGATATCNAAGTCTAAAAATGTGACAGTTCTTGGTTATAAAAGCAAACAGAATAACATTCTTTACAAATTACTTCCATTTGGCAAGTCTTAAGGGAGTGATCATTGTCTATTATTTACATGCACTATCCTAAGAACAATGATATTTGCAAATTGAGAATATAATCCTTCTGGATATCAAGATTACTCAAGTTTTGGATATCTACATGAAAAATAATGAATTTAGACCTCCTAAATCAAATCATATATAATAAATAACATGAGTAAAAGACAAACTATAAGAATTGATACTGTAAATAAAACTCTTAGAATAAAATATAGGTGTAAATCTTAGTCATCTTAAATTAGGCAGTAGCTTTTTGGCTATGACACCAAAAGGCAAAAGCAACCACAAGAAAAATAAATAAATAGGACTTTACCAAAATTTAAAATGTTTTTGTACCTAAAATACCATGAAGAAAGTGAAAAGGCAATTCAAAAAATAGGAAAAAATGTCTGCAAATCATATATTTGACAAGGGTCTTGTATGCACAACATATAAAGAACTTCAGCCCTCAATAATAAAAAGACAATCCAATTTTAAAAATTGACAAAGGCTTTAAATAGATGTTTCTCCAAAGAAGAGACATCAAAGGCAAATAATATGTATAAAGATGCTCAACCTTATTGGTTATTAGAAAAATTCAAATCAAAACCACAATGAGATATCACTTAATACCCTAGTATTATTATACTATGATGATAATCATGATAATGATGATGATAATGGCAATAAGGATATGGAAAAGTTGTAATTTCCCTACATTGCTGGTGGTAATGTAGAAAGGTGCAGCCACTATGGAAAACAATTTGGCATCTTCTCAAAAAGCTAAACACAGAATCAGCAAACCATCCAGCAACTCTCCTCTGTAATAGGATCTAACTTCATTTTTTGACGTTTGACTCTTAAGAGCTTTTAAGTCTCACCACTCTCTCTCTTTGACCAAACTAATACAAAAGCCCAAGTATTCCCTCTTTTGGCATTATTGGGTGATTCAAACTACTGAGCCTCCTTCCCTAGTGTGGGATCATCACCCCAGCTCTATTCTCTAACCACAAAGTAAAAACTCAAGCCAGTCTCCTTTTCCTTCCCCTGTAGCAATTTTTGGGCTGGATTAGGAGGCCTGCCTTCCTCTCCCCAGAAAGCCTCACTGTAAAAATTTTCCATACCCTCTTGGTTTCTGTAGCAATAGAAGTCTTAACATGCAAACCAAATTTGGGGTGAGGCTACATTCTGTTTCTATATAATGACTTCAGCATAGTCCTAGGTATTTGCCTAAGATCACTGAAAGCATATGTTCATACAAAACTGGACATGAATGTTCATAGCTGTATATAATAGCCAAAAAGTAGGGAAAAAATCCAAATGTCTCTTAACTGAGCAATAAATAATCAAAATGTAGTCGATTTATACAATGGGATATTGGGCATTAAAAAAAATGAAGCTATCGTACGCAACACATAATGGATAAACTGAAAAAATTACACTAAGTGAAAGAAACCAGTCATGAAAGGTCACAAATTCTTTGTTTCCATTTATGTGAAATGTCCAGAATAGGCAAGTTAATAGAGGTGGAAAGTGGATTAGGGGCTGGGGAGAGAGGAGGATTNATGGGATATTGGGCATTAAAAAAAATGAAGCTATCGTACGCAACACATAATGGATAAACTGAAAAAATTACACTAAGTGAAAGAAACCAGTCATGAAAGGTCACAAATTCTTTGTTTCCATTTATGTGAAATGTCCAGAATAGGCAAGTTAATAGAGGTGGAAAGTGGATTAGGGGCTGGGGAGAGAGGAGGATTTGGGAATGGCTGCTTAAAGGGTGTGGAGTTTCTTTGGGGATGAGGATATGCTCTGAAATGATATGGTAGTGAAGGCTGTGAATTTACTAAAGCCCAGCAATCTGTATGTGTTAAAGTGGTGACTATTAAAGCCTGCTAATTATATTTTAATGAAAAATAATTTTTAAAAAAAAACATTTTTTTTAATTAAGAAAGATTACCCAAGTGTATCACCTTTAAGTAAAGCCTTGGTCACCCTATTCTTTGCTCAAAAGATATTGATGACACCATATTAATNAAAATGTCTCTTAACTGAGCAATAAATAATCAAAATGTAGTTGATTTATACAATGGGATATTGGGCATTAAAAAAAAAAATGAAGCTATCGTACGCAACACATAATGGATAAACTGAAAAAATTACACTAAGTGAAAGAAACCAGTCATGAAAGGTCACAAATTCTTTGTTTCCATTTATGTGAAATGTCCAGAATAGGCAAGTTAATAGAGGTGGAAAGTGGATTAGGGGCTGGGGAGAGAGGAGGATTGGGGAATGGCTGCTTAAAGGGTGTGGAGTTTCTTTGGGGATGAGGATATGCTCTGAAATGATATAGTAGTGAAGGCTGTGAATGTATTAAAGCCCAGCAATCTGTATGTGTTAAAGTGGTGACTATTAAAGCATGCTAATTATATTTTAATGAAAAATAATTTAAAAAAAAAACATTTTTTTTAATTAAGAAAGATTACCCAGGTTTATCACCTTTAAGTAAAGCCTTGGTCACCCTATTCTTTGCTCAAAAGATATTGATGACACCATATTAATNATTTTAATGAAAAATAATTTAAAAAAAAAACATTTTTTTTAATTAAGAAAGATTACCCAGGTTTATCACCTTTAAGTAAAGCCTTGGTCACCCTATTCTTTGCTCAAAAGATATTGATGACACCATATTAATCAGAGAGTTAAAAATCTAATTTATTATGATTACCAGGACTGTGAGGTATTATTGAACCCAAGTCTCATCTGTTTATATTTTTTTACTATTCAACCTGAACCCTTATGTTCCAGAAACACCAACTGTGCCCAGACTTCCTTCCTTGTATACCTTGTATACCTGGTTTTTCTCTACTTGGGATAGATCTAATCATATTTTTGGAGTTCTTTGTCCTTTGAGGTCAAGTTATAAAGCTAACCATCAAGTTCTCCCAAGAGTATTTTCTCCTCTTCCTCTCCTAAAGCATTTTATCAACAGATCTCTTCCACAGTTTCCTCAAACTCTCTCAATTTTGTACTTGACTTTTTGCCCCTGTCATATCTTTTCTACATTACGCTAAAATCCTTGGCAGCAGAATACTTTGTTTTAACTTTTTCTTTTTAAGATATAGATACTAAAAACAAATGTATTCAAGAAAAGTAGGTGCATGGGTAGGTTAATACATTTGCAAATTAAATATCAAATTGAATAACAGCCAAGTGCACTGGAAATCTGTAACAGAAGAAATATTGAGCTAAGACATTCAGTTTAGTCTTGATTCCCTCTTCTATTTTTTTTTTTTTCATCTTGAAAATTTCTAGTGCTCCTTGTATAATGGTTAATATGTTATCTGGAGACTGTACACTTTCATTCATCTCAGAAATCTCTATGGTTTCATTTTCATTTTGTGAGTATACATTTATTGTTGAGGAGTTAAAATCTTGAACTTCTAGTCCATTGTTGTTGTGCTTAGTCGCTCAGCTGTGCCTGACTCTTTGAGACCCCATGGACTGTAGCCCACCAGGCTCCTCTGTCCATGGGGATTCTCCAGGCAAGAGTACTGAAGGGGGTTGCCATTGCCCTCCTCCAGGGACTCTTCCCAACCCAGAGATCGAACCCAGGCTTCCCACATTGCGGGCAGATTCTTTACCTTCTGAGTCATCCCGTTGTACATTTGAGTGAGTTTCTTCTGACAGATGTTGCTCTATAGCTGCCGTGGATGCTGCAGTGAACCTTGTATTGAGAGCAAGGAACCTGCTGGGGGAGGAGCGCCCTTGGGAGAGAAAATAAGTCTAAAGCCCTGAAAACGTGAATGGGCTGGACTTGTTGGAGGGATGAGATAGGGAAGCAGAAGAGAGGTTCAAGGAGGAGGAGACCTATGTATACATATAGCTGACTTACTTCACTATATGGCAGAAACTAATTCATCATTGTAAAGCAATTATATTCCAATAAAAAAAATATTCTGGGGGAAAAAAAAAAACTCCCTGCTTTTCTATTTTGTATATTTCCAGTTTTGAGTTGTTAGTTTATTCCCTTTGTTTGTTTTTCTCTTGGGATATTCAAAACATAAGGTACTTCACCTCATAAATATATTACAGTTTAGGAAAAAAAAAAAGGAGTGTGACAAGCATTGTGAATGGAGAGACTAACCTGTAGCATTTCAAGAGTTAGGTGCTAGATTATGCAAGGCTTGGTAGGTCATTGTAGAGAGTACATTTTTATCCTAAGAGCAATGAGGATCCAGTGAAGGTATTAAAGTAGTGATATAACCTGAGCAAATTTAAGCTTTGGAAAGTTAACGCAGCGAAGTCAGTATGCGGCTTATGTAAGAAATGGATTGAACAGAAGCAAAGACAGAATCAGAGTATGGCTAATAGGACGTTATTGTATTAATTTAGATGAGAAGCAATGAGAGCAAGTGGAAGTGAAATTAAGAAGACATGTACTAATATACTGGAAGAGGTAATGGCAACCTACTCCGGTAACCTTGCCTGAAAAATCCCATGGACAGAGGAGCCTGGAGGAGGGCTTCAGTCCATAGGGTCACAAAGAGTTGGACACAACTGAAATGATTTAAAATGCATGTACAGATTTAAAATGAATTTTGTATTTAGAAGTAACAGAATTTCTGTCATTTGCTAAAATGGGAAAATACCCTATCCTGGGCATTGACATAATACCTATGTGGCTTTAAGTGGTATCACAGGCATAAAGACTATAAAGATTCTAAAGTATGCACTTTGTCTTTCTTGTCTGAAAGACAATGCCATTCAATTATGAAAGTTGAAAATCAATAAACTTTTGTTTAACAAGTAAGACAGAATTTACCAATGACCCATTAAAGTATGATCAACACATAGATGGGATATGGAAGAAAATTCCACTGATTGGGAGGAAAATGGTAATCCATAGATTCATTTCTACCATCTCCTCAGGTAATAACTCTAAATACACTAGAATTAGCAGTTAATATCAAGGAGGCATTCTGGGAGGCATCATAGCACAGCGGGGAAGAATGCTATATTTACAATCAATCAGAACTAAATTTGAATCACAATTTCATCACTCTATAGCTCTGTGACTAGGAAAGATTTATTTAACACGTCTCAGCTTAAATATACTTATTGGTAAATTGGATATACCATTATATTTCTTGAACAGTTGTAGTGAGGTCAATGGCATGTAAATATTTAAACAATACCAAGTGTAGCAGCTATTAATAACTGGTGATTCTTAAAACAAATTAGAGACTCCCTGGTTAGTACGAGAGGCCTACAAATGAAGAACTACCTCCAGACTAAATTAAGGCTGTATTTACTCAAAGACAATGTCTCTCTGGATGTGATCTTTTGACTGTCAACATTAAACACACCCTGGGATTTCATAATAAATTTATGTTCTAGAGTTTCTCAAGCTGAATGAGTTGGAATCTCTAAAATTCTTTATCATTAAAAAAAGAGAAAAATCTCCAACTCTAACAAAATATTTTGTATCCTGAAGCTTAACACCATAATTTAATAAGTTCTTGAAAGTAAGTTTTTGATAAAAATGTCCTTGGTTCCAAACTTCGCTGGTGGCTCAGACAGAAAAGTTTCTGCCTACAATACAGGAGACCCAGGTTCGATCCCTGAGTCAGGAAGATCCTCTGGAGAAGGAAATGGCAACCCACTCCAGTACTTTCGCCCGGAAAATCCCATGGATGGAGGAGTGTGATAGGCTACAGTCCATGGGGTTGCAAAGAGTCAGATATGACTGAGCAATTTTCACTTTTGGTTCCAAAAGCTCTCTCCTGTTCTACTTCATAAAATTTTCTTGAGACAGCTAAGAGATAAATGCTGATAATTTTACTAACTTACATCATCTCCCATTCCTTACTTGTACTTCTTTCCACATTTGAACTGCAAAGACGTGAACAATGAATTGACACCAAGTCTTTTATACAGTTGGCTTTTATACAAGTCAATTATTCCTATCATGAAGAATTCAGTTTACCAAGGCATATCTGGAATTCAGCCCCTCCAAGAGTCTCAGAGCAGGAGAAACAAATCAATTATATTCTAATGTCCTGTTTTTGTTTATTTTTTAAACTGAGCCCTGCAACAGCTGTCCAAACTATGCTTTTTAGAGATTGAATTTCATTCTTCTGTTTTTGCTTTTCCACTGAATATGACNCTGGAATTCAGCCCCTCCAAGAGTCTCAGAGCAGGAGAAACAAATCAATTATATTCTAATGTCCTGTTTTTGTTTATTTTTTAAACTGAGCCCTGCAACAGCTGTCCAAACTATGCTTTTTAGAGATTGAATTTCATTCTTCTGTTTTTGCTTTTCCACTGAATATGACAATTCTTTTTTGTGATCCTACAATTCTGATTCTTCCTCTGATTTTCTCACAGGAGAGCTCTTCTAGTTGTTTCTCTTGCTTGCCTAGGCCTCCTGATTGAGTTTCACCTTGCTCTTTTTCACTCTAAACCACTGATCTCTCCACTACTGAATCTTTCTCCCCTTTATTCGCCTTTGGCCAATAGCATACAGAATGCCTAGCAGCCAATATAATCATTAAGAGCATATTTTCATGTGTTTGTTAGCNTAAAAAAAAAAGAGCAAACAAAAAAAGAGTGACTTCACCTTAAAAGATGATCATATGTTAATTTTACCTAAAAAAGTTGTTTTTTTTTTCAAAAAAATATCAGATTTCATAGTGACAGAGCAAATTATAATAATCCAGATCACTCAATCTTTCTAACACCTTTTATTAAATCCTCCACGTTCTGCTTTGTATTAGGTAAAATAAACATAACCACATATTCCTGGGATAAAACATTATACCTGAGTACCTACCCATCCTGTCTTGTTTGTAGACATCCTACCCACTGTGAGTGATATAATGGATATGATAATTCAAGGGATATATACAAAGATAATGGAGAAGTCTGAATAAACCTTACTCCCTCTGTAAATATTAACAACTCTGTTTAAAAGACATTACTCAGGAACTTCCTGGAGGCCCAGTGGTTAGGACTTTACTTTCCAATGAAGTAGGTGTGATTCCCACCCCTAACCAGGGAGCTAAGACCTCACATGCCTCACAGTAAAAAGGAAAATAAATAAATAAAACAGAAGCAATATTGTAAGAAACTCAATTAAAAAAAAAAAAAAAAGGTCTACACTAAAAAAAAAAAAAAAAAAGACATTGCTCAAAATTCTAGAAAACTAGAAAACTTCCTTATCCGAGGAAGATAAGAGTCCTCAACAGAAGAATTCATGGGCTAAATTCTAATGGGGTTCAAGTCCAAGGGAAAAAATAATCTCTCCTCAGCTGGACTCACACATCTCTTATCCAAACATGTCATCTACATAAAGAAAGCTGATGGCCAAAGGCCTCGGAGCCAAATTTGGTGCCCTACTTTCTGTTCATTTCTTTTTGGCATCTGCTATTGTCTGTTCCATCTGCTTCCTTTAATGGTCTCTGTTCCCTTTCATCTTTAAAAGTTTCATTTTGCTCCATATTTAAGTTGTAAATCCCGTTAACTTCTTTAGGAGTTGAGCATGTTATACATCTTAAATTATTAAAAAAGAATCTCATTTCTATGCTGCAATAGTTTCCAAATGCCAATCTGAGAACTGGCAAAGGGTGGTGACTAACTTTTTGTGGATCTGTGGTAAAGAAATAAAAAGAGAAATCTAGAATTTTAAAATAAAAATATAGTCATTTCATAAAAAGGAATATTCCTTCTTCTGAAGATGTTTGCCCTTTTTGGTGTCTAATCATTCTGTTTTTAAAAATTATATTGGTGTTTTGCTTTTTCTTTACACATTTTTGGTGACATAAAAGTTGTTGATGCTGTATCAGTTCCTCATTTTTGTTTTTATTTGTCTCTTTCAACCAAATTGCACCAATCCATAAAATCTAATTCTAGAAACCACTAAAAACACACATTTCAAATTGAAAATGTGTGCTTCTGAAAATTAAACAGTATGTTTCTCAGTTCTATTGGTTCAAAGCCATCAACCAGGCAACAGACACTGATTCTCATTTCATGGACAAGTATGGCAGAAACTGTAAAATGACTATCAATTATCCCTGCTTTCTGTTACTCATAACGTGGAGTAAGGGGTTATGGGGTCCACTCCTTGTCAACATATTATAGCAAAGGTGAAGGGAGGCCATTCACTTGATTTTGTTACAGAAGAGTACATGCTTCCCCCTGGTGACTTTGATAGAACAGGTAGCCATGGTGAAGCAGCCATGTGGGAAGGAACTGAGCATAACCTCTGCCTGACAGCGAGAAACTGAGACCCTCAGCCCAATAGGTTGTTACTAACCATGTGGGCTTAAGACAATTCTTCTCCAGGCAAAGCCAGATGGAACTCCAGACCTGGCTGACAGCTTCGCTTGCATCCTTGTGAAATCCTGAAACAGAAGATGTAGCTAACCTATACCTGGAGTCTAAAGCCATATCTGGTAATATCATCACACACACACACACACACGCACGCACACACAAAACATATAAATGGAAATTGAACGAACTGTACTCAACTGTTGTTCAGTTGCTCCATCCTATCAGACTCTGTGATCCCAGGAACTGCAGCAGGCCAGGCTTCCATTGCCTTCACTATTTCCTTGAGTTTGCTCAAACTCATGTCCGTTGAGCTGGCATGTGTTAATATTCTGTTGCTCAGTCGTGTCCAACTCTTTGTGACCTCATGGGCTATAGCCCACCAGGCTCCTCTGTCCATCAGATTTCACAGGCAGGAATACTGGAGTGGGTTGCCATTTCCTTCTCTACCATTGAGTTGGTAATGCCATTCAACCTTCTCATCCTCTATCATCCCCTTCTCCTCTTGCCCTCTATCTTTCCAGCATGAGGGTCTTTTCCAATGAGTCAACTCTATTCAACTTGTGGCCAAAGTATTGGAGCTTCAGCTTCAACATCATTCATTTCAATGAATATTCAGGGCTGACTTCCTTTAGGATTGACTGGTTTGATCTCCTTGCTATCCAAGGGACTCTCAAGAGTCTTCTCCAACACCAGAGTCAAAATCATCACTTCTTCAGCTCTCAGTCCTTTTTATTGTCCAGCTCTCATATCCATACATGACTACTTGAAAAACCATAGCTTTGACTAGATGGACCTTTGTTGGCAAAATAATGTCTCTGCTTTTTAAAATGATGTCTAGGTTCATCATAGGTTTTCTTCCAAAGAGCAATTGTCTGTTAATTTCATGGCTGCGGTCACCATCTGCAGTGATTATGGAGCCCAAGAAAATAAAGTCTGTCACTGTTTCCCCTGTTTCCCCATCTATTTGGCATGAAGTGATGGGACCAGATGCCATGATCTTAATTTTCTGAATGTTGAGTTTTAAACAGCTTTTTCACTCTCCTGTTTCACTTTCATTAAGAGGTTCTTTAGTTCCTTTTTACTTTCTGCCATAAGGGTGGTTGGTGTCATCTGCATATCTGAGGTTATTCGTATTTCTCCCAGCAGTCTTAACTCCAGCTTGTGCTTCATCCAGTCTGGCATTTCACATGATGTACTCCATACAAATAATCAGGGTGACGATGTACAGCCTTGATGTACTCCTTTCCCAATTTGGATCCAGTCCACTGTTGCATGTCCTGTTCTAACTGTTGCTTCTCATCCTGCATACAGGTTTCTCAGGAGACAGGTAAGGTATCTTTTATTCCACCTTAAGAAGTTCTAGACTGGAAATTATTCAGTTACTCAACTCAGGCCCATGTTGAGGTGATTTTAAAAGGAATTATATCTCTTTTCAAGTTTTTACCATTGACAATGTTAAAAGTCTTTGCCATCTTAATTATTTTCGCTCAAAACAATACTTAAGGATTTTTTTTTTTAAACTAAAATAGTTTTAGTACAATAATATCTACTTGTCTCCTCTAATGGGAAGTGCTTTAGCAATGCCAGTGTTAGGGAACTGCAGAACTTAATTGTCATGGTAAGGCATTTGCACTGATCACTGAGTCATGTATTAGTGTGACTGGAACTATTCATTAGTTAAGACCAGAATAGTCATCAGACAAAAACATGTGATACAAAGTATGAGTTGCTAATACAGTTTTGAATCATAGGTCTGAATCAAATCTTTTCCTGTATATTTTTAGAACCTTGTTTGGTTTGGAATTCCGATCATCATTCACCCTCTGGTTACCCATTCTCTCATACAGACTATTGGCTGTAGTAGAAAGGAAGGTTAACTATTTCCTATATTTTTATTTTTTAATTGGAGTATAATTGCTTTCCGCTGTTGTGTTAGTTTCTGCTGTACAGCAACAGGCAATAGTTATAAGCATACACACATGCCCTCCCTCCTGAGCCCCCCCTACCTCCCTTGCCATCCCAGCCTTCCAGGTCATCTCAGAGCACAGAGGAGAGCTCCCCGAGCTCCACAGAGCGTCCCGTCCGCTGCCTGTTTGACACCTGGGAGTATGTATCTGTCAGTGGTGCTCTCGCGGTTCACCTCACCCTCCCTCCCCGACTGTGCCCGCGAGGCCATGCTCTAGTTCTGTGTCTCTATTCCTGCCCTGCAAACAGGTTCATCTGGACCAGTTTTTTCCTAGATTCCACACATATGAGTTAATATATGATGTGGTTTTTCTCTTTCTGACTTACTTCACTCGGTATGACACACTCTTTTTTTCCTATATTTTTGAGGTGAACAATACAGCAATTCTCTGCAGAGAAAGAAATTTAATTTGCATTGATAAACATTCACTGGGCAAGTTAAACAACAAGGGAGCAAGGGTAGGACACTGAACAGAGAGTAGAAAACTGGCCCCCTATCAGCAAAAGACATTCAGAGAAGGGGGTACTCAAGAATTTTTTTTTTTAACTGATTCCTTAGCAAATAAGAGGGTTGTTGTTGTTGTTGTTGTTGTTGTTTTTTTTTAAACAGCTAAATAGTTTGTATTGCTGGGAAAGTTAAATGTAACAATTTTCCAAAACTAAACACTAGCTTAAAATGCTACAGTGGCTGATGACAATATGACACAGAGAAACTGTGTCATTTCCAGTTCAAAGGCTGAGTAGCTTGCAGCTTCAACTTAAAATAAAAGTGTTGGTTGCTCAGTTGGGCCCAACTCTGTGACATCATGGACTGTAGCCCACCAGGCTCTGCTGTCCATGGAATTCTCCAGGCAAGAATACTGAAGTGGGTTGCCATTCCCTTCTCCAGGGGATCTTTCTGACCCAGGGGTCAAATCCAGGTCTCCTGAACTGCAGGCAAATTCTTTACTAGCTGAGCCACCAGGGAAGCCCTATAATCAACCATCTACACCAAATTGTCAATTACAGTGAATTTACTGAATGCCTCTTGTTTTAATATTTACTATCTAAGATATATTTTGAACCTCTATTTTTTTTAACCAGTTATTGTTTTAATTAAGACCATTTTCTAATATATAAATGGAGGAGTTGAACTAAATGCCTTCCTAGAGCTATGAAGTGCATGATTCAAGGCAACTTTCTGTACCTGTCAAGATGGGTGAAAAAACAGCAGCATAAAACAATACCTTGAGCAAGACTGAACAGTTACACAAAAGTGATTTCAGAACCGATGTTACTTTATTGTAATTTGGAAAGCAGCTTGTCTTTTCATCTGATTGATTCATCTGGGAGAAGAAACCTGCTTTTAGGAATCAACAACATGATTCAGTTAAATTTAATTCCAGACAACAGTTATCTGCTACATGCCAGGCACTGTGCTATGCACTAGGGACCTGGCAGCAGACAAATCAGCATGGTTCTTGTCCTGTGGAGTGTACGATTCAGAAGGAATGCAGAGATTAAAAATATAATCACAGACATGGTGATGGCTGTAGAAAGAGAGGCATGAGATATCATGGAAACATTGAAAAATGAAGTCACATGCTCTCAAGTGTGAGGGAAGCATATGGGAATTGAGGATTTGGTTTTTACCAAAATAAATCAGTGAGTGTAGGTAACCTCCCAAAGGGAAGGCTTCCTACGTTCACTATGAGAGTTTTCATGTGCTATCAGCACATAGGTAATGCGCTTGAGTCTAGGCCTTGCTTCAGAATCTAACTGATCTCTTACCTCATTACCATAACTTCATCCTTCTTAATCGTCTCCCTTTCCAACCCAGCCAGCCACTGTGGGCAGAGGACCAAGAGACTGTCCAATGAGTCATTGCTTATTTAACCTATATGGAGAGTACATCATGAGAAGTGCCAGGCTAGATGATTCACAAGCTGGAATCAAGATTGCTGGGAGAAATGTCAATAACCTCAGATATGCAGATAATACCACTGTAACGGCAGAAAGTGAAGAGGAACTAAAGAGCCACTTGATGAGGGTGAAAGAGCAGAGTGAAAAAGCTGGTTTCAAATTCAAATTCAAAAAACTAAGATCATGACATTCCATCCCATCATTTCATGGCAAATAGATGGGGAAACAATGACTGATTTTATTTTCTAGGCTCCAAAATCATTATGGACTGTGACTGTAGCCATGAAATTAAAAGATGTTTGCTCCTTGGAATAAAAGCTATGACACACCTAGTCAGCATATTAAAAAGCAGAGACATCATCTTGCTGACAAAGGTCCTTATAGTCAAAGATATGCTTTTTCCAGTAGCCGTGTACAGATGTGAGAGTTGGACCTTAAAGAAAGCTGAGCACCGAAGAACTGATGCTTTTGAAATCTGGTGCTGGAGAACTCTTGAGAGTCCCTTGGACAGCAAGGTAATCAAACCAATCAATCCTAAAAGAAACCAACCCTGAATATTCATTGGAAGGACTGTTGTTGAAACTGAAGCTCCAATACTTTGGCCACATGTTGAGAAGAGCCAACTCATTGGAAAAGACTCTGATGCTGGGAAAGATTGAAGGCAAGAAGAGAAGGGGGGTGACAGGATGACACGGTTGGATGGCATTACTGACTCAGTGGAGTTTCAGCAAATGCAAAACTTAAAACATGAATTTGAGCAAATTCTGGGAGATAGTGAAGTACAGGGAAGCCTGGTTTGCTGCAGTCCATGGGGTCACAAAGAGTTGGACATGACTGAATGACTGAACAACAGCAGCAACAGTTGGAGATAGAAAGACCGAAAAAACATACCATGAATAAAAATTTACTTTTGCCCACTTGCATGGGTGTTTTAGAATTTAGGTTAGAGGCAAGCACTCTTGAAACTTGCATTATATGTGTGTGGGTGGCCAAAGCTAAAGTAAAGGTATTAATGTTGAAGCCTGGAACCATTCTCTGAGCCTAAGCATCCATCCATTCTTTCATAACCCTCCTGAAACCTCTGATTTGATATACATGTATTTATTGATTTAATGGATATTTATCATATGCTTTCCCTATGTCTCTCACTGTACTAGGTGCCAGAGATAATATGGATGATTAAAGAGACAGAATCTCTGCCATAAAGATATTTCTATTTAGCAAGAAATCATAGCTTCATTTAGGTTAGACAAAGACTAAGGATGATATAGGGAGATTCAAATATTATATAAGTGAAGGAGTTTTGCCAGTTGTTATAAAGATGCTTTCAGGTGCAAAGAGTCTATAATGCTATGAAAATAAAATCAAGATGAATAATAACAAGGTATGTGTGTGTGTGTATATATATATATATATATATATAAAGTAACAATATAGAAGGAGAAGCAGGCTTTAGTTTACCAAAGTGATTGGAAATTGCTCCAGGTTTGGCCCAGGATACTTTTTTTTCTAGTTAATATTTTCTTCTGATGCTTCAGAGTGTTATACAGGAATTGAAATTTGAATTATATAGTCTTCTATGGAGGGAAATCAGGCTGCCTGCCGCACGACTAGTTGCTCTGCTTGGTTTATTGTTTTCTCCTTCCCAGGACAAAAGTTCCCCTTGCATATTCTAACACAGATGCCCTCTTCCTTCTATTACTTTACCACCAATCGCCTCCCAAAATAATAAATAAAATCAATTACATCAACTCCCAGAAATCATTAGCTGGTTATTTAGCAAGGCCAGAGATGAGCAGAAATCCACAGTCTCTGCCCTCAAGGAATTTATAATATTATGAGAAACAACCAGTACTGGGTTGAATAAGGTCCTTAAAAGTCCGTGTGCACCAGAACCTCAGCGTGGGGCATGGTTTAAAGATACAGCCTTCGCATATGTACCTGGTTAAGATGAGGCCGTCCTGGATTTGAGGGAGCCATGGTCCAGGGACTAGTGCGCTTAGGAGAGGAGAAGGCAGAGGCTCACAGACACGCATCTGGGGGAGGACAGGCATGTGCACATGGAGGAGAAATGGGAGGCACGCTGCTCTAAGCCGTGAGTTCACTCCAGGGATTGTTGGCAGCCACCAGAAGCTGGGAAAAGGTGGGACTTCCCTGGTTGGGCTTGTGTCCAACTCTTTGTGATCCCATAGAACTGTAGCTCACCATTCTCTTCTGTCCATGGAATTCTCCAGGCAATAATACTGGAGTGGGTTCCCAGTCCCTTCTCCAGGGAATCTTTCCAATCCGGGGATTGAACCCAGGTCTCCCTCATTACAGGCAGATTCTTTATTATCTGAGACACCAGGGAACATTTAGCTGTTCTAAACATTGATAACAAATTGCCAGGATTTTCCCCATCCTTAGTCCAATTTCTTAAAAATATACTACTTATATTTTAAAAAGAAACTTCACAAAATTAAAGATTCTAGAGTACTAAATAAGTAAGCTTATGATTCAATATATTTATGAGCCACATAGGCATAACGGATGCTAGATTTATCATTTATATGTGGCTCTTCTTAAAGCTCCCCAATAAAATACAGAGATTGTTTCATTTTCACTGTGCTTTTTATTCTGTGATGAAATCATTTACCTTGCCATTCTGGACATGTAGGGATTGTCTGTGTTGGATTTTTCATATTAAAATAAAGACTCCCAATTACCTCTCCTTAGCATTTACTCAGTCTTCCCCAAAGCAGAGCAAATCCTGTTTCACTTTCAACTCTTTTCTTAAGTAAACAAGACATTTCATTTCCAACACTGACTGACCTAACCACAGTCCATCAGAGGCTGCAGATATTATAGGCTCAAAAGGCTTGACAAAATAATCAACACTTATAGCAAATTGCCAGAAAGAACAGGGGGATAGGCCATTTTAAGTCCTCTCTGACTTAGTGAAATACCCGTTTGGAATTACAGCTGGAGTTCATACAAAGTCCTTGAAAACTCTGCAGTTTAACAACCAACTCTCTGCTTGTCCATCAGCAATGGCCTTCATTAAGAAGGAGCAAGCTTTCAAGCTCACTCCCTAGCAGGTTAAGCTTATTTCAGCTTAACCTCAGTTGTCTACAGATTAAACCAACAAACAAAAAGACAATGGGAGCCAATTCCTGAAGTAGGTTTTGATGGTCCTGGAAATTCAATTCTGGCCTCGGAGAGGACAATTGTGCTGAGGGCTTCCATACTGGAGTCTTCCCCCACCGCCACGGAAGAAGGCTTCACTGAAGCCTTGGGGTACCCAGTTTGCAGGAGGTGTTTAGTTATTTTGCTCCAGGCTGTTCTCCTTTAGAAAAGAAAAGAATTTCCTCCTGGAGAGAATCAATTCTAGCAGTGAAGCTGTGACTAACGATGGCCAAAGGAGCTCATACATTTCAACAGATTTTCAACAACATCAGTTTCCAACAAGAAAGTATTGTAAAAGTTTACCAGAATGTGAATAAATAATACATGCAAGTTTCTAGATAATAATAACAGCCAGCCATTCTTAAAACTTTATGGCAAACTACTCATTTTCTCTCATTCTCATTGACTTTAACTACCCGTAACAGCAACATGAACACCAAGTCCAAAGTTTGGGGAGAAATAACATGCAATGATTCAAAGGACAGTCATGTTTTATAATTACTTTAATTGGTGTTGCTAAAATGTTTTCTCAAAGTAGATTAAAAAACCTTCAGGACTATCTGCTAAAATGAACAAATGAATAAACAAATAAAAAACTGCCAAACATACCTACCTGCCTTATATGTGTGGCTTATGTGACACACAAAAGCAAAAGGGTATGGTGCAAAATCTGGGTCCGTAAGTCCAGAAAAAGAAATGCCAAGTCTCTATTAGTGAGTTCTTAAACCGAACAGCTACAGTTGGAGAGCTCAGACCTAGGTGACAAGGAAAATGCTATTTCCCACCTCTACTAAAAGCTTTCAAATTGCAGTGCTGGAGAAGACTGTAGAGAGTCCCTTGGGCAGCAAGGAGATCAAACCAGTCAATCCTAAAGGAAGTTAATGCTAAATATTCATTAGTAGGATTGATGTTGAAACTGAAACTACAATACTTTGGCCACCTGATGCTATGAGCCATTGGAAAAGACCCTAATACTGGGAAAGATTGAAGCCAAATGGAGAAGGGGGTGGCATAGGATGGGATGGTTAGATAGCATCACCTACTCAATGGACATGAGTTTGAGCAGACTCTGGAAGACAGTGAAGGAGAGAGGAGCCTGCACGCTACAGTCCATGGGGTATCAAAGAGTCTGACAGGACTTAACAACTGAACAACTCAAAGCTATAGAGATATTGAGTAGGTCACTCTCTTCCCACCACCAACAAATAGGAGGGGATTTGTGCCCGTTGCCTTTTAAGGTATTAACCACGTCATCATTACTATCATCATTTAATGGGACTCATAATAGGAGTCATGGTGACTTCTATCAGAGGTGGTAACTATAACTTTCAGTATTGTTAACCCCATACCCAAAAAGAGTCCAGAAGTTAATTTTAAGAGTGAACTCACATCTGTAAATGCTACTCTGAAGCATTTATAAATAGCATCTCCAGGGTGTTTTCTAAGGGACATATTCCAACTATTTTTCCTCCTTTCTTTCTGGGTGGAGAAACTGAGGAAGCCACCGAGTAAGTGATGAGTGCAAGGCTACACAACTGGAAGAAAGGAAGGTCAACCCAAACATCATAGTTCTACCACAACACACTGCTCTGAAATTTCTAGGAAATGAGCACCACTTCCAAGGAAAGCTAAAACAGAAAGAGCTCATTCTCTGCTTTTACTTGAGCTTTAAATTTGAGAAGAGATTCTGTGGTTGGTTAGAGGTACTTGCATCTTAACAGGCATTCCTGGTCTTTTGTTTCACCTTTTTGTTTGTTTGTTTTTTGCATGGTCAGATCTCCCTAAAGTTTACATTTTAGTTGCCTGACTGGGCATAAATTTGATACTTTCTGCAGCCCTGAATTGTTTCATCTTAACAACAGAATATTCACAATGTTTAAAGGCAATAATGGAGTCCTCTTCTAGTTACTTTGGATACAGTTGGATTTTCTGAAGGCTGCAATTGTCTCCTAAAATGAAAACAATGGCCAAATTGTCAGACTCTGAGCTTATACAGAGAGTCATAAAAAAGAAACATTAGTCTATCTGAGTTATTCTACCAATCAAGGTTTCTAAATGAGAAGCTGTAATTAGATAGCCAATGTATCATGAATTCAAATATTTGTGTCTCAAAAAGCAAGCAAGTGATCTTTGAATGGTATGCACGTGAGGAATCCATGCCAACTGCACTTAAAATAGTGTTATTTTAATGCAGTTAATGGACCTTTCCAAGGAAATATCAAAGACAAGAGATTGCTGTTTTCGTTTTACACTGACAAGGGGGCCCTGAATGGAAAGATCCCAGGAGGATGCAGCGGATAATCCTCATCCAGCAGTCTTGACCTCATATCAGCACATCCAAGCATCAGGATTACTTGTTGCCTTCAAAAGGCATATCTATTTGAGACGAATCATTCCTGCCTGATATGCTTTTGGCCCTCTCTTTCACCAGGTCCCACGGGATCAAGAGAACAACCTTGGTTTTGGGTCACCTTGCTGCTGCTAAGTCACTTCAGTTGTGTCTGACTCTTTGCAACCCTATGGACTGTAGCCCACTCCTCTGTCCATAAGACTTCCCTAGAAATCTCCAGAATATTCCAGGCAAGAATACTGGAGTGGGTTTCCACACTCTCCTCAGAGGATCTTCCCCACCCAGGGGTCTAACCTGCATCTCCCACAGCTCCAGCTTTGCAGGGAGATTCTTTACTGCTAAGCCATGTGGGAAGCCCTTGGTTCACCTTATCATCCACCTATTGCAGGGAAACCTCAGCTTAAAACACCATTGTGTTCCTAATGTTTTGCTTAGAAATCAAGTTGCATTTAATAGTCCTATGAAGAAGAAAATAGACCAATAAACAAAATGGACAACTTTTCACTCATACACACATACACACACACGCATGCACGCACCGTGGGATACAGGATCATAGTTCTACATTCTTTTCTTCTGAAACTAAGACACAGAAAAGTAGCCTGAGAATGTGTCATAATTCAGCCAAGCTACTAGCTACCACTCAGTGTTAATTATGCATGAAAACCAGAGTGTTATTTATGGCTGCTCTGGGATGGATGTATTTACACTGTACAATAAGGGTCCCCCTATGGGCAGCCGCTTCATCAGTGCTTATTGAATTTAAAAGGCACTCGTATGACGGGGCTTCTGAACCCAAGGGCCACCTTGATTGAACTGGTCTCAGTGGTTGCTTCTCTCATCCCCTGAGAGCTGCTGGCTTTGAGCTTGATTAGGCTACGATTAATGTGTGCGCCTGAAATCAGGTGGACCTGAAATCAGCTCCCTGGAAGTCCATGAAGAATGAAACCCCGCAGGACTGCATGAACTCAGATAAATGCATACATGGCATCAACTCCGATGGAGACTTATCTCAGAGGCACCGTACGTATGGATGTGGACTGGTGGGTCAGACCATGTGCTTGGCTTCTAAATAGGGAGCTGGAACCCCACTAGCACTAGAGACGGGCTCGGGGGTGAGCTACATTTGGTGTGACTGACCCCGACTGACAGTAGAACAGCAGTGTCTGCAATATACCACCCCAGCTTTCTTTGCAACTCCTATGCCCCCTCCCCTTTTTATCCTAGAGAAAGTTAAATCTTACAGAGTGTTCCTGCTTATTAACAGTAACTGTGTGGTAGGCATTCAGCTAAGTGTGTTATGTAAAACACCACTGAGTTTTCACAATAACATGGGCAATAGATAGAATAGTCACTACCATTGTTTAAGTAAAAGAAATGCAGTGAAATACTTGGTCCAAGGTCACATAACCAGCAAGTGAGGCAGTCAGCAGTCCTTAGCAGGTGAGTCTCCTCTGAAGGCTCTTTAACAGATGCCTTCCCTGCCCATCCTTAGCGCCACTTTTTCTCTGCTTTTCGTTCTCTAATCTGGCTTCCTTTCCTTTTCCCCTTCTCCTTGACCTATTGCTGATTTCCTCCACCCCTTTTCCCATTAATCCTTCTCCTTGAACCAGAGGTCTCAAAAAATAGCTAGGTTAGGTGCTTATTATAGTGATAACATGTTCAAACAAAATGTAAAATCTCATTGCACCAATGAGTGGTTTGGCTGCTAAATTATATATTTTTTTCCTGTAGAATATGAAATGTCCACACTTCACATCTCAAGCACTCTAAAGGAGCAAAGCACTAGAGAAAAGTCACACTGGACTACTGATGATGTCAGGGCACTATACAAGATATAAAGATATAAAGACTGTACAAGACTGCACAAGATATAAAGAAAGAAATTTCTTAGCAAATTTCAAACACAATAGCTTTTAGCAGCCCATGAAGAAAATCTTGAAGATCTGACAAAATCTGACAAAGAAACTCCAGTTAATCCATAGAGTGTATTTAATCTGATTCTACTAGTCTCTTTACCACTCAGTTCATAATTGCAAGTAGATTACAGAAAGTTGCCAAATGCAATTTACCCATCCACTGTCTGGTAAATAGGCCATTATTTATTTGAGAAGATTATGATTTGCAGCTCTTTTTTTTTTTTAATAAAAAATTAAGCTTAGAAGTACGCTATGATTGAGAGCGCAGCACAGAATACCGACTCACTTCCTCAACCTACCTATATGCCTCAGCCTGCCCAGAAATTGTGCTTTTCAAACACTCCATGGGACTGGGGAATCCTCCTGTACCCTCAGAGTCACTGTAAATAATATATCTATGGAAGAAGGCACACTCTTTCCAATAAATTTCTGATTTATTCCAGGACACTTTCGGTATCATTATTATGCATGACATCCCCCTTAACAAGAAACGCTTACACCACCCCGTATCCAATGAATTGGTAGGGCCCTTGTGTGTACACAGTGCTCAGTCGTGTCTGACTCTGCACCCCCATGGACTGTAGCGTGCCAGGCTCCTCTGTCCATGGAACTTGCCAGGCAATACTGAAGTGGGTTGCCATTTCCTACTCCAAGGGATCTTCCAGATCCAGGGATCTAATCTGTGTCCCTGGGTCTCCTGCATTGGCAGGAGGATTCTTTACCTCTGCACCACCTCGGAAGACTCTTAGCAAACCAAAATTTGGACAGCCCAAATTGAAGCAGAGTATTTTTCCTACTTACATGTTGTGACAAGATGACAAGAAAGATTATGAACCATCCAAGTTTGCAATGGTGTGATATATGCCAGTAGAAAAGTGCGAGAAAATGAAACGTATACTTTCCCTGGGTGACTCTATGAAGGATATCTAAGCTTGCAAGGCTCTTCATTCTCACATGTTTTTGAAGTCTGCAAGATTGTAAATTCCTGAGTTATGTGCTCACATCTTCTTTGTGCAGAAGTATGCAATGCAGTATCTCACATATTAATTGATATTTGTTGGATAACATTTTCCAAAGGAAAATGCAGGGTTTGATGTGAGTTAATGCCTGTAGGGAATCTGTGAGTTGCCAAGGAAAGAACACTATCAAAGGATCTTTCTAAAAAATAAATAGCAATAGAACAGCAATGAGAGAATTAACCCCTGCTTCTAAAATATGAACTAAAAGCGCACACTATCTGACATAGTGATTAAGAAAAATAACACCAGACTCAGAGACACCTTAAACACAACAGCAGTTATTTCTATTACTAGTTGTATGATATTTGGCAAAGTACTTAATCTCTCTGAGCCTGTATCCTTGGCTATATTTTGGAAATATAAATTGTTTTTGTTTCTTAAAGTTGTGAAAATTAAAGATACTATGTGTTACTGCTAAATACATTGTCTGGTAAATATAAATCCTTAAATGTCACTGTTGATACTTCAAACCTTCTTCCATCTAAATGCTACACACTCTAATTCTAGTTTAAAAATGAAAGCAGACATATCCTCTATTTTACTACTAATTTAAGTGATTAAAACCTAATTTTTAAAAAGGATACTTAGAATTCCATGTCAAAATGCTTAGCAAACTTTGAACTGTACTTAAAAGATGAAGTCCCAATATTACCCAAGATCAATTCAGACATTTTATTTGGATGTATAATTTTCCAGACTTGAGATCACAAGACATATAGAGATACTCTTGCCTTAATTTTCCAGCTGCTGAAGTTCAAGAGTTGGCAATTCCCATATATCCAGAAGTAAATCAAGGTATCTACTCAATGCTCAATAACAAGAATGATAGGTTCATTCTTAAATTCTTTTTGAATATCAATAAATATTTGGAGCAGAAAAAAAAAAGTAAATATCACTCTATCTTTATCCTGGGCTCTCATACTTGGCTGCCCAAGTCAATCATGTTGGGGCTTTTGGAAAAAACAGAGACTCTACAGCTTGTGGTGTTGTGTGTTTGTTTGCCTTTTTTTAGATACGTACCTCCCTTGAAAGTTGTAGTGCAGCCGTGCTAGTGGTGGTGGTGGTGGTTTTAATATGGAGAATTTTATTGGTTTGTNCTCTCCTCTTTCACTTTAATCAAGAGGCTTTTTAGTTCCTCTTCACTTTCTGCCATAAGAGTGGTGTGCTTATCTGAGGTTATTGATATTTCTCCCCGCAATCTTGATTCCAGCTTGTGTTTCTTCCAGCCCAGCATTTCTCATTATGTACTCTGCATATAAGTTAAATGAGCCATATAATTCAATCAATGTAAGTTCATATTTCTTTCACTAGAGGTACAGACAGAGACTTTTCAAATCTCCAGCATTAAAAAAATGTTATCAGCATATAGATTAAAGAAAAAAAAAAAAAGATTGATTATGCTCTTGCAGCCAAGGATGGAGAAGTTCTATATAGTCAGCAAAAACAAGACCAGTAGCTGAATGAGGCTCAGATCAGGAACTCTTTATTGCCAAATTCAGACTTAAATTGAAGAAAGTAGGGAAGATCACTAGACCATTCAGTTCAGTTCAATTCAGTTGCTCAGTTGTGCCCAACTCTCTGCGACCCTATGAATCACAGCACGCCAAGCCTCCCTGTCCATCACCAACTCCCGGAGTTCACCCAAACTCATGTGCATTGAGTCGGTGATGCCATCAAGCCATCTCATCCTCTGTCGTCCCCTTCTCCTCCTGCCCCCAGTCCCTCCCAGCATCAGGGTCTTTTCTAATGAGTTCACTCTTTGCATGAAGTAGCCAAAGTATTGGAGTTTCAGCCTCAGCATCAGTCCTTCCAATGAATACCCAGGACTGGTCTCCTTTAGGATGGACTGGCTGGATCTCCTTGCAGTCCAAGAGACTCTCAAGAGTCTTCTCCAGCACCACAGCTCAAAAGCATCCATTCTTCGGCACTCAGCTTTCTTCACAGTCCAACTCTCACATCCATTCAGATATGACTTAAATCAAATCCCTTGCAACTATACAGTAGAAGTGAGAAACAGATTCAAGAGACTAGACTTGATAGACAGAGTGCCTGAAGAACAATGGACGGAGGTTTGTAACATTGGGAAGTGGTGTTTAAAACTATCCCTAAGAAGAAGAAATGCAAAAGGCAAAATGGTTGTCTGAGGAGACCTTACAAATGGCTAATAAAAGAAGAGAAGCAAAAGGCAAAGGAGAAAAGGAAATATCTGAATGAAGAGTTCCAAAGAATAACAAGAAGAGATAAGAAAATCTTCTTAACTCATCCATGCAAAGAAATGGAGGAAAACAATAGAATGGGAAAGATTAGAGATCTCTCCAAAAAAACGAGAAATACCAAGGGAACATTTCATGCAAAGATGCACACAATAAAGGACAGAAATGGTATGAACCTAACAGAAGTAGAGGATATTAAGAGGTGGCAGGAATACACAAAACAACTATACAAAAGAGATCTACTGACCCAGATAATCACGATGGTGTGATCACTCACCCGGAGCCAGACATCCTGGAGTGTGAAGTCAAGTGGGCATTAGGAAGAATCACTGCAAACAAAGCTAGGGGAGGTGATGAAATTCCAGCTGAGCTATTTTAAATCCTATAAGATGATGCTGTTAAGGTGCTGCATTCAATATGCCAGCTAATATGGAAAACTCAGCAGTGGCCACAGGACAGGAAAAGATCAGTTTTCACTCTAAGCCCAAAGAAAAGCAATGCCAAAGAATGTTCAAACTACCGTACAATTGCACTCATCTTACACACCAGCAAAGTAATGCTCAAAATTCGCCAAGCTAGAGTTCAACAGTATATGAACTGAGAACTTCCAGATGTTCAAGCTGGATTTAGAAAAGACAGAGGAACCAGAGATCAAATTGCCAGTATCCGTTGGATCACAGAAAAAGCAAGACAATTCCAGAAGAAACATCTACTTCCTGCTTCATTGACTACAATAAAGTCTTTGACTGTGTGGGTCACAACAAAATTCTTCAAGAGATGGGAATACCAGACCACCTTAAGAGCCTCCTGAGAAGTCTGTATGCAGGATGAGAAGCAACAGTAGGAACCTGACATCGAACAATAGACTGGGTCCAAATTGGGAAAAGGAGTACGTCAAGGCTGTATAACATCACCTTGCTTATTTAACTAATATGCAGAGTACATCATGCTAAATGCCTGGCTGGACGAAGCACAAGCTGGAAGCAAGATTGCTGGGAGAAATATCAATAACCTCAGATATGCAGATGACACCACCCTTATGGCAGAAAGTGAAGAGGAACTAAAGAGCCTCTTGAAGAAAGTAAAAGATGAGAGTGAAAAAGCTGACTTGAAACTCAACACTTGAAAAATGAAGATCATGACATCTGGTCCCATCACTTCATGGCAAATAGACAGGGAAACAATGGAAACAGTGACAGACTTTATTTTTCAAGGGCTCCAAAATCATTGCAGATGGTGACTGCAGCCATGAAATTAAAAAAACACGTGCTCCTTGGAAGAAAAGCTATGACAAACCTAGAAGCATATTATAAAGGAAAGACATTTCTTCACCAAAAAAGGTCTGTCTAGTCAAAGCTATGGCTTTTCCAGTAGTCAGTATGGATGTGAAAATTGGATCATAAAGAAAGCTGAGTGCTGAATAACTGATTTTTTTGAATTGTGGTGTTGGAGAAGACTCTTGAAAGTCCCTTGGACAGCAAGGAGATCAAACCAGTGAATACTAAAGAAAATCAGTCCTGAATGTTCATTGGAAGGACTGATGCTGAAGCTGAAACTCCAATACTCTGGTCACGTGATGTGAAGAAACGACTCATTGGTAAAGACTCTGATGCTGGGAAAGACTGAAGACAGCAAGAGAAGAGGACGACAGAGGATGACATGCTTGGATGGCATCACTGACTCGATGGACATAAGTTTGAGCAAGTTCTAGGTGTTGGTAATGGACAAGGAGGCCTGGTGTGCTGCAGTCCATGGGGTCTCAAAGAGTCAGACACAACTGAGTGATTAAATGGAACTGAAAAAAACGGATAAAAGGATATAAAAGTCTCCAGTTCAGAGTCTGACAGATCTAGATCTGAATTCTGGCTGTACCTCTTACTAACTGTATGCATCTGGGAAATTAACTTAACCTCTCGAAACTGTTTATCAAATGGGGATAACAATTTCGCTAACCACACAGTGTTAGGAGGATCAAGCAAAGCAATGTGCTCACCAGTCTGCCTAACAAAGAGTGTGCATATTGTTCATAGCTGTTCCTTTATTCTCAAGCAATTGGACATGACTGAGGCTCTGAATATTTGGAAATGTTTGCAGGAGAGCAAAGATTATTTCCTTATTGAACTCAACAGTGGTTAGCAAAACATAGACATATAAGCATGTGACTAAAGCTTTGTTCCTTTTACTTGGCACCTCACTGGTAACAGACATGGAAGTGAGCAAGTAGTGAGCATGGAGGCATGAGAAGAGGACTCTTTAGACCATGGCAATTGTAATGCAAATCTGAGTTCCTGTTGCATTATTTTCAAGTCATCTTGAAGGAACGTGATGCTGATGGTAAAGAGCCTGCCTGGCAAAGCAAGAGATATAAAAGGTTGGGTCCCTGGGTGGGAAAGATCCCCTGGAGGAGGGTATGGCAATCCACTCCAGTATGGAAAATCCCCATAGACAGAGCAGCATGGAGGGCTTTATTCCACAGGGTTGCAAAGAGTCAGACACAACTGAAGTAGCTTGGCATGCACGCACACTTGAAGGAAGGGAATTCGTTCCTTTAGAACACATTTTTAAGACACACTAAACAAAATGCAAATCTTCTACCCATTTTTTTCCTCTGCATTTTAAACTAAAGGACTGTTTTCCTCCAAATCAATAGTTTCTGAATCTTTGTATACGAAACTCCAAATTCCCCTTAAATAACGAAAATAGTATTTCAATCATATTTTCAGTATATCAAATAACATACATGTACATTGAGATACTACACCTGGTTTTCAACATTTTAAAGGACAAAAGACACATAGTAAGTCTGCATTCATTAAATAAAATATTAAAGTCGTTTTCTTTGGTTGAAATTATATTACTATAGTGTGATAAAATATATTGTGTTCATTAACATTCCATCAAGGATTACTGTGTTACTGATAAACAGTAAAATAAGATGTTAATATCTAAAAAGAAAGTTTGTCCAATTAACAAACACTTTTAAGTCGTGAGACTATTTGGTGAAAAAATATGGTAAAGCATTACTGTATAAAGTTTCAGAACTTAAATTCTTGAAAGTCACAGGCCACCTGTTACATAGTGTTGCCTCAATTTAAATGATAAAAAGCCAGCTTTATTTTAATTGGATTCTTAGTGATTTGAAATATTTACTTTGACAATGAGAGTAATTATATACTGTAAATGAAAGTTAAAAATTTCTTTATGCTTTTTGGCAGGACTGTTGACTATCTGTGGCCTCCGAATCTGTTTTAAGACAAAAAGAATGTAGTTCAAAGCAGCTAAAAGCTGCTATTCTCAATCTTAACCCCCCAACAAAGGAGTAACTTTACAAGGTGTTAAATGTTAAAAGAAGGGAAAAAAAAAGATTATTCTTAAATTTTGATCCCTGGTGATGTATGAAATAAAGCCAAACAAGATTAATAAGGCTCTAGGGAAAGAGAAATCGGTCTTTTTTGATTGATATTGTGGACTCACTAGCACTGTTTGTTCAGAAAAATGTAGCATGCAGATTTTAGGGCAGGGCAGGGCTGGAGTGGATTGCCATTTCCTTCTCCAGGGGATCTACCTGACCCAGGGATCAAACCCAGGTCTCCCACATTGCAGGCAGACACTTTAACCTCTGCACCACCGGAGAAGCCCAAGAGCAGGGCATTGGTGACCAAATTCATAGTACATTTCTACTTGCTTGCTATTACTCTGCCATTGCTATATTCAAAGGTTGCAACCATAGTCCGTGAATACGGAATGACTGGCATCAACATCTAATTACTTTTTCAAATCAGAAATCTGGACATCACCCTGCACTAATTTTCTGCTCTCGTTTCCATTATTACATCAATTTTCACCACTTCTTCATTCTACCTCCCAAATACAAGTGACATTTTTGCATTCTGCTCCACTCCCATAGTCATAGCTAACACCCAAACTTTACCAGTTTTACTTGTGCAATATCCAGCTGACTTGTCTCTGAACATCTGTACATATTCACACTTTGAACCACTTTCTACTCAGCAGTCAGAGTGATCTGTAAATATGCAAATGTAATTCAAAGATTACCATCCCCTATAGAACCTACTACGGCACCATTAATATGCCCAATGGTTTTGATCCATCTTTCAACTTTTCCTACATCATCCTGATATAAAGTACCTCTCCTTTATCATTCTTATCAAAATTGCAACTAATTTAATACATGTGTAGTGATGGTTTTATACTGCTCATGTTCGTGGTGCTCTCACGGCAAGAATACTGGAGTGGTTTTCCATTCCCTCCTCCAGGAGGGACATGAATTTGAGCAAACTTCGAGAGACAGCAAAGGACAGTGAAGCCTGGCATGCTGCAGTTCATGGGGTTGCAAAGAGTTGGGCATGACTTAGTGACTAAACATTAACAAAAGGATGATTTTAGTAAATTTCTTCCCAGTGCTATAATTGTTAACACAGATCATCTGATTGCCACTGCTTTCTGGACTGGATACAATTTATATATACATAGAGAAGGCAATGGCAACTCACTCCAGTACTCTTGCCTAGTAAATCCTATGGACAGAGGAGACTGGTGGGCTGCAGTCCATGGGGTCGCTAGGAGTCAGACACGACTGAGTGACTTCACTTTCACTTTTCACTTTTATGCACTGGAGAAGGAATGGCAACCCACTCCAGTGTTCTTGCCTGGAGAATCCCAGGGACAGTGGAGCCTAGTGGGCTGCCATCTATGGGGTTGCACAGAGTCGGACATGACTGAAGCGATTTAGCAGCATACATATATACATACATATATATAGGATCTGCTTAACAGCTGAAAAACTCAGTTTTCTCATGCACAGAATAAGGATATATTTATTCCTAATTCATAGGTGGTTATTGGCATTAAATATCCTAGCGATGGAAAACTCGTAGATGTCTGGCACATGGAAAATTGTCAGTAAATATTAGCTATTTGGCTACTAGACTAAAAGTTGCTTGAGGGTATTTCATATTTTGTTCACACTTAATGAACAAATAAGTGAGGTGACTTATTTATTTGATGGATCTCCTAAGTTGTCAGAAGAATTCAGTTGCCAAAAACAAAGTTCACACTAGCTAGTTTACTTAGAAACGAGTTATTACAGCATGTTGAACGGCTCATCGGAAAAGTGAAAAACTATACCAATTTATGTTTTAAGAATTTACTCCTAAAGCCAGAACACAGGATCTGGATCTTTAATTATCAGATGCCGCTTATGAACTTGAAAAGTTCCCACGATAGCTGCTAGCTTCTAAACCACACAATTGCTGCCATCGTTGGCGGCAGTTTATACTGGAAAGAGTCCACACTCATAGAGCAACCACGGCCAGCAAGCTGCCACAATTCAGTAAACTGCAGCTACTGATATATACTCCAAATCTATGCCCTATCTCCTGCTCTCTGCATCTGTGAAACGAATGTTCTACATCCATTCAGCCACTGAATGGACAGTGGGAACTGTGTCTTGCTGCTTCTCCCCAGATCTAATCAACAAGATCTAAATCACTTTCATAAACACGAAGAAAGACTTATAAGATCAGATATCCCAGATGAGAGTTGGGGATTTTTTTTTTATTAGAGGAGAGGGCGACTGTGTTAGAATGGTAAATGAGTCAGATAGTGTTAGTCACTCAGTCGTGCCTGACTCTTTGCAACCCCAGGGACTGCAGGCCACCAGACTCCTCTGTCCATGAGATTTTCCAGGCAAAGATACTGGAGTGGGTTGCCATTTCCTTCTCCAGGGGATCTTCCCAACCCAGGGAATGAACCTGGGTCTCCTGCACTGCAGGCAGATTCTTTACTGACTGAGCTACAAGGGAAGCCGAAATGAGTCAGATAGTGAACTCAAATATTTAAATGTCTAAAGGGATGGAGTGCATAAATAAATGTTGGTTGTTCCCCAAGACACTTATTTTCCTTTACAGTAATAAAATCCCAATTTTTAGTGGGATATCTGGGCTTCCGGCAGATACAAAATAAAAGAAAAAGGCATATTCCAGCCTCTCTTGTAGGCCAGGATATGTATGATCATGAGTCTAAGAGCACAGAAAGTGATGTGAGAAAAATGAAATGTGCAGCCTCTAGGCAAAGTTCCTAAATTGAAGAGATTTATCCTTCTTTTTTCTGATGGCAAGAATGTGTGTGAAGTGATAGGCCATCTTCAATTATGTGTAGATGGCAATGCCCTAAGGAAGACAGAAAAAGACAGAAAGAACCTGAGCTCCTGACATCGTGGGCTCAGCCCTGCCTGGCCTACAATATTATGTGAGATCAAAGATAGACGATATTTTAAGTCATTGTTATTTGAAATCACCAGCGAATAAAAAAATTAAAAGACACTTGCTACTTGGAAGAAAAGCTATGACCAACGTAGACAGCACATTAAAAGGCAGAGACATTACTTTGTCAACAAAGGTCTATCCAGTCAAACTACAGTTTTTCTAGGAGTCATGTATGGATATGAGAGTTGGACTATAAAGTAAGCTGAGCACCGAAGAATTGATGCTTTAGAACTGTAGTGTTGGAGAAGACTCTGGAGAGTTCCTTAGACTGCAAGGAGATCCAACCAGTCAATCCTAAAGGAAATCAGTCCTGAATATTCATTGGAAGGACTGATGCTGAAGCTGAAACTCCAATACTTTGGCCACTGATGCGAAGAACTGACTCATTTGAAAAGACCCTGGTACTGGGAAAGATTGAAGGTGGGAGGAGAAGGAGACGACAGGATGAGATGGCTGGATGGCATCACCAACACGAAAGGCATGAGTTGAGTAAACTCTGGGAGTTGGTGATGGGCAGGGAGGTGTGTGCAGTCCATGGGGTCACACAGAGTCAGACATGATTGAGCAGCTGAACTGAACTGAGCACAATAACTGAACCTATAACCATACTAAAATTTTAACAGTATATTTGTACTGTTGCAGGTGAGCAGGAGAATGTCAAAATACTCCAGATATTTTGAAAACATTCATATGATCTACTTATACCAAAATCCTTTCTTTAGTATTCTAATTTTTAAATAGATCTAAACTGAATGTGAATATTTGACTTTTTATTGGAAGTCTCTTGGAGGCTCTTTGTGAAACAACATATTTTGAGAATATATCTCTTCTTACAGAGGAGACTTTACCAGGCATGAAATTCTAACATTCCATCCACTCCATTGAACTCTATTTCTCTTTTACCTCGATTAGTAATTGGAAAGCATTTGAAATAATCATCAGTTCTCCTATTTGCCACAGTCTCTAATATTCAGTGATAATTTTTCTCCATTACTGGCGTTTCTTTGTGCTAGTCAAGAACTCATAAGAGTAACTAAAGGTGATGATGAACAAGCCATACAAAATCCCATAAGATAGATAAATGTGTCTAATTCTAACAGCAAACCCATTGAGNATAATCATCAGTTCTCCTATTTGCCACAGTCTCTAATATTCAGTGATAATTTTTCTCCATTACTGGCGTTTCTTTGTGCTAGTCAAGAACTCATAAGAGTAACTAAAGGTGATGATGAACAAGCCATACAAAATCCCATAAGATAGATAAATGTGTCTAATTCTAACAGCAAACCCATTGAGACTTTAATAGTTATGCCTTTACAAAGTAAAACACGGGGCTTCCCAGGTGGCTTAGAATGGTGGTAAAGAATTCGGCCAAGAAGGAGTTGTGGATTTGATCCCTGGATTGTCACGATCCCCTGGAGAAATAAATGGCAAGCCACTCCAGTATTCTGGGCTGGGAAAATCTATGGATAGAGGAAATTTGTTGGCTATAGTCCATGGGATTGCAAAGAGTCAGACATGACTTAGTGACTAAACAGGAGCAACAAAGTAAAACACAGGGTTTTTGAATTTAAAGAGGTATTAATCTGGCTTCCTTTGCCTTATTTTTCAACTGGTTCCCTTCTTCTGTCTCCAATTATCCCCTCCACCTCACAACTTGTGTTCTCTGACATTTTTATCATATAGCCCACTCTCTCCACCCAACCTCAGTCTACGCCTCTCCTCCTTTTTAGGCTCTGAAAGTTTGCCATTGCATGGAAAATCCACTGCCTAGGGATGCTGGGGGTGAGCAGATCTAGAAAGCTTGGCAATTCTTGAACTAGGGTGTGACAGGGGTTCCTAAGTCCACTGCCAGGTGCAGTGATTTGCTAAGAAGACTACTAGGACTCAGCATATAGCTACACTCATGATGTATTACAGTGAAAAGATACAAAGCAAAAGCAGCAAAGTCAAAAGCACATGGAGCCAAATCCAGAGGATGAGGACAAGTTTCCAAGAGTCCTCTCGCAGGGGATTCCAGCCCTCTCCTGGAATAAGCTTAATTCCCCTAGAAATGAATTCTGACAACTCATGTGAAATACCATTTTCCAGGGAGGCTCACTAGAGCCTTGACGTCCCAGGTTTTCACTGGATCTGACTAAGAAAGCAGGTGGTTAGCATACACCACATAGTTTTTTCAGATAATTGCAGTGAGCCACTCTCAATTTTTAGAATGGTGGTTATTCTCCCCAAATCCAAGTTTAGGTACCAAATAAGGGTCAACTTCACAAATAAGCCTTTCTAAGGTGATCAGTCTCAGGTCTATGTTAACCCCCCTCTTCATACAGTGTATCTGTGGCCCAGTGTTTGAAATGTTAGTCTCTCAGTTCTGTCCGACTCTTTGTGACCCCATGGACTATAGACTCCCAGGCTCCTCTGTCCATGGACTTCCCCAGGCAAGAATACTGGAGTGAGTAGGCATTCCCTTCTCCAGGGGATCTTCGCAACTCAGGGATCGAACATAGATCTCCTGCATTTCAGGCAGATTCTTTACATCTGAGCCACCAGAGAAGACTATCTGTGGTCCAGAGAAACCCTTTAAAGGCACTTTATTATAATTATATAATGGGCACTTCATATCCTAGTACTGTGTGGCATATTAATGAAACAAAGAAATTGGGAGACATTATCTCATTCTCTAAAAGAAAAAAGTTAATTACATAAGAAACAGAAGAATATAGAAGAAAACAATCATTCGTGTAACCAAATTTCCCTTAATTACTCTCATAGTTTAATGATATTCACACTTATTTCATAGCTATTGAAAATTCCCATGAATTTAAATCACCAGGCCTACAAGCATCGTGTTATGTCGCAGAATACTCATGGTACACTGTTATCCTTCACAGAGCTTCCATGATGAATGAATGAGTTCTCTGATTGTGCTTAGTCACTCAGTCACGTCCAACCCCATAGTCTGTAGCTTGCCAGNATAGCTATTGAAAATTCCCATGAATTTAAATCACCAGGCCTACAAGCATCGTGTTATGTCGCAGAATACTCATGGTACACTGTTATCCTTCACAGAGCTTCCATGATGAATGAATGAGTTCTCTGATTGTGCTTAGTCACTCAGTCACGTCCAACCCCATAGTCTGTAGCTTGCCAGGCTCCTCTGTCCATGGGATTCTCTAGGCAAGAATACTGGAGTGGTTTGCCATTTCCTTCTCCAGGGGATCTTCTGGACCTAAGAATCAAACCTCGGTCTCCTGTATTGCAGGCAGAGTCTTTACCGACTGAACTACAAGGGAAGTTTGATTGAATGAGTTTAACTTTGCAGTCTATTCCCAGAAACTAATAATAAATGTGATCTGGGGTATTAACACCAACCACTTAGGTATTATTACGTATGCTTTTCCAACATTATTTCATCTCTATAGAAACCTGTGAGATTATATATATATGTGTGTGTGTGTGTGTGTGTGTGTGTGTGTGTGTTCTGTTATCTTTTGGTGACAAATACATAGAACCCCAGACAAGTAATTTGATCAAGTTCTTCTAGTAAGTAAATATCAAAACTTTGAGCTGACTCAGGCACGAGTCTAAAGCAAATAGTTAAATAATTCTGATTTTTGTTTATCTAAAAATTAGAGAATAATAATAATGGTATTTGTCATTCGTGTCTTTCACAGTCAGTGACAATACCTAATACTAAACCAGTGGCCTCATCACAGCCACCAAGTGGCCTCTTTGGGAGAATGAAAATAGTTGACAGGATATCGTGTCCAAGCGTGTCAAGCCTTTTCAGTCGCATCTGACCCATCGCGACCCCATGGACTGTAGCCCACCAGGCTCCTCTGTCCATGGGATTCTCCAGACGAGAGTACTGGAGTGGGTTGCCATGCCCTCCTCCAGGGGATCATCTGACCTAGAGATCGAACCCCTGTCTCCTGTGGCTCCTGAATTGCAGGTGGATTCTTTACTGCTGAGCCACTGGGGAAGCCCCTTACAGGATACTGAAGCAGTATAATTATTTTCAGATTAAAATTTGGCTCAAGAGCCATACTTCATCACCAAGTTGAAGATGTGAGGAGGAAAATAAAAGGAAAAATGCAGTTAAACTGTGACTTTAAAGACAGCACTGATAATTTTTTCCCTTCTTTTCCCCAAAGTCTAAATAAGCATTAATTTACATAGTTGAGAGCAGGAAAGAGATCAGAGGAAAAAACAGTGACTCAAGCTAAACCCAGAAAGAGACTATTAATAAAATAGAGATTGTCTCCAACATTAATAAATCTTTGTTTTAGGAATTGATTAGAGAAGAGTCTAGATAAGAAACCAACTTCTTNAATAAAAAAATTAAAAGACACTTGCTACTTGGAAGAAAAGCTATGACCAACCTAGACAGCACATTAAAAGGCAGAGACATTACTTTGTCAACAAAGATCTATCCAGTCAAACTACAGTTTTTCTGGTAGTCATGTATGGATATGAGAGTTGGACTATAAAGTAAGCTGAGCACCGAAGAATTGATGCTTTAGAACTGTAGTGTTGGAGAAGACTCTGGAGAGTTCCTTAGACTGCAAGGAGATCCAACCAGTCAATCCTAAAGGAAATCAGTCCTGAATATTCATTGGAAGGACTGATGCTGAAGCTGAAACTCCAATACTTTGGCCACTGATGCGAAGAACTGACTCATTTGAAAAGACCCTGGTGCTGGGAAAGATTGAAGGTGGGAGGAGAAGGAGACGACAGGATGAGATGGCTGGATGGCATCACCAATGCGAAAGGCATGAGTTGAGTAAACTCTGGGAGTTGGTGATGGGCAGGGAGGTGTGTGCAGTCCATGGGGTCACACAGAGTCAGACATGATTGAGCAGCTGAACTGAACTGAGCACAATAACTGAACCTATAACCATACTAAAATTTTAACAGTATATTTGTACTGTTGCAGGTGAGCAGGAGAATGTCAAAATACTCCAGATATTTTGAAAACATTCATATGATCTACTTATACCAAAATCCTTTCTTTAGTATTCTAATTTTTAAATAGATCTAAACTGAATGTGAATATTTGACTTTTTATTGGAAGTCTCTTGGAGGCTCTTTGTGAAACAACATATTTTGAGAATATATCTCTTCTTACAGAGGAGACTTTACCAGGCATGAAATTCTAACATTCCATCCACTCCATTGAACTCTACTTCTCTTTTACCTTGCTTAGTAATTGGAAAGCATTTGAAATAATCATCAGTTCTCTTATTTTCCACAGTCTCTAATATTCAGTGATAATTTTTCTCCATTACTGGTGTTTCTTTGTGCTAATCAAGAACTCATAAGAGTAACTGAAAGCGATGGATGAACAAGCCATACAAAATCCCATAAGATAGATAAATGTGTCTAATTCTAACAGCAAACCCATTGAGACTTTAATAGTTATGCCTTTACAAAGTAAAACACGGGGCTTCCCAGGTGGCTTAGAATGGTGGTAAAGAATTCGGCCAAGAAGGAGTTGTGGATTTGATCCCTGGGTTGTCACGATCCCCTGGAGAAATAAATGGCAAGCCACTCCAGTATTCTGGGCTGGGAAAATCTATGGATAGAGGAGATTTGTTGGCTATAGTCCATGGGATTGCAAAGAGTCAGACATGACTTAGTGACTAAACAGGAGCAACAAAGTAAAACACAGGGTTTTTGAATTTAAAGAGGTATTAATCTGGCTTCCTTTGCCTTATTTTTCAACTGGTTCCCTTCTTCTGTCTCCAATTATCCCCTCCACCTCACAACTTGTGTTCTCTGACATTTTTATCATATAGCCCACTCTCTCCACCCAACCTCAGTCTACGCCTCTCCTCCTTTTTAGGCTCTGAAAGTTTGCCATTGCATGGAAAATCCACTGCCTAGGGATGCTGGGGGTGAGCAGATCTAGAAAGCTTGGCAATTTTTGAACTAGGGTGTGACAGGGGTTCCTAAGTCCACTGCAAGGTGCAGTGATTTGCTAAGAAGACTACTAGGACTCAGCATATAGCTACACTCATGATGTATTACAGTGAAAAGATACAAAGCAAAAGCAGCAAAGTCAAAAGCACATGGAGCCAAATCCAGAGGATGAGGACAAGTTTCCAAGAGTCCTCTCGCAGGGGATTCCAGCCCTCTCCCGGAATAAGCTTAATTCCCCTAGAAATGAATTCTGACAACTCATGTGAAATACCATTTTCCAGGGAGGCTCACTAGAGCCTTGACGTCCCAGGTTTTCACTGGATCTGACTAAGAAAGCAGGTGGTTAGCATACACCACATAGTTTTTTCAGATAATTGCAGTGAGCCACTCTCAATTTTTAGAATGGTGGTTATTCTCCCCAAATCCAAGTTTAGGTACCAAATAAGGGTCAACTTCACAAATAAGCCTTTCTAAGGTGATCAGTCTCAGGTCTATGTTAACCCCCCTCTTCATACAGTGTATCTGTGGCCCAGTGTTTGAAATGTTAGTCTCTCAGTTCTGTCCGACTCTTTGTGACCCCATGGACTATAGACTCCCAGGCTCCTCTGTCCATGGACTTCCCCAGGCAAGAATACTGGAGTGAGTAGGCATTCCCTTCTCCAGGGGATCTTCGCAACTCAGGGATCGAACATAGATCTCCTGCATTTCAGGCAGATTCTTTACATCTGAGCCACCAGAGAAGACTATCTGTGGTCCAGAGAAACCCTTTAAAGGCACTTTATTATAATTATATAATGGGCACTTCATATCCTAGTACTGTGTGGCATATTAATGAAACAAAGAAATTGGGAGACATTATCTCATTCTCTAAAAGAAAAAAGTTAATTACATAAGAAACAGAAGAATATAGAAGAAAACAATCATTCGTGTAACCAAATTTCCCTTAATTACTCTCATAGTTTAATGATATTTACACTTATTTCATAGCTATTGAAAATTCCCATGAATTTAAATCACCAGGCCTACAAGCATCGTGTTATGTCGCAGAATACTCATGGTACACTGTTATCCTTCACAGAGCTTCCATGATGAATGAATGAGTTCTCTGATTGTGCTTAGTCACTCAGTCACGTCCAACCCCATAGTCTGTAGCTTGCCAGGCTCCTCTGTCCATGGGATTCTCTAGGCAAGAATACTGGAGTGGTTTGCCATTTCCTTCTCCAGGGGATCTTCTGGACCTAAGAATCAAACCTCGGTCTCCTGTATTGCAGGCAGAGTCTTTACCGACTGAACTACAAGGGAAGTTTGATTGAATGAGTTTAACTTTGCAGTCTATTCCCAGAAACTAATAATAAATGTGATCTGGGGTATTAACACCAACCACTTAGGTATTATTACGTATGCTTTTCCAACATTATTTCATCTCTATAGAAACCTGTGAGATTATATATATATGTGTGTGTGTGTGTGTGTGTGTGTATGTGTGTGTATTCTGTTATCTTTTGGTGACAAATACATAGAACCCCAGACAAGTAATTTGATCAAGTTCTTCTAGTAAGTAAATATCAAAACTTTGAGCTGACTCAGGCACGAGTCTAAAGCAAATAGTTAAATAATTCTGATTTTTGTTTATCTAAAAATTAGAGAATAATAATAATGGTATTTGTCATTCGTGTCTTTCACAGTCAGTGACAATACCTAATACTAAACCAGTGGCCTCATCACAGCCACCAAGTGGCCTCTTTGGGAGAATGAAAATAGTTGACAGGATATCGTGTCCAAGCGTGTCAAGCCTTTTCAGTCGCATCTGACCCATCGCGACCCCATGGACTGTAGCCCACCAGGCTCCTCTGTCCATGGGATTCTCCAGACGAGAGTACTGGAGTGGGTTGCCATGCCCTCCTCCAGGGGATCATCTGACCTAGAGATCGAACCCCTGTCTCCTGTGGCTCCTGAATTGCAGGTGGATTCTTTACTGCTGAGCTACTGGGGAAGCCCCTTACAGGATACTGAAGCAGTATAATTATTTTCAGATTAAAATTTGGCTCAAGAGCCATACTTCATCACCAAGTTGAAGATGTGAGGAGGAAAATAAAAGGAAAAATGCAGTTAAACTGTGACTTTAAAGACAGCACTGATAATTTTTTCCCTTCTTTTCCCCAAAGTCTAAATAAGCATTAATTTACATAGTTGAGAGCAGGAAATAGATCAGAGGAAAAAACAGTGACTCAAGCTAAACCCAGAAAGAGACTATTAATAAAATAGAGATTGTCTCCAACATTAATAAATCTTTGTTTTAGGAATTGATTAGAGAAGAGTCTAGATAAGAAACCAACTTCTTTATCTCTTGTACATTTAAAATAACAAAACACAGGAAACTATTTAAGGCGTTCATGTTATTCTCAAGCTATGTGTTACAATCTAGCTCCCCAAGAAAACATCTCCAGCACACAAACATATTTGAAAGTAGTTATACAACCATCCATATGCTGGACATAAAATCCCACATTATCGTTAGGATTTAATACTGGCTCAGAAAATATTTTTGGAGCCCACACAAACAAAGAATAATTATATCCTAAAACCAGTCAGTATAGAGTTTACATAGTTTCTGTTTTCTTCTCTGTACACAAGAATCTAAATGTGTGGGTTTATATGTTTATGTCCTAGTAAATGACATTTGATAATCATGGAGCTAAAAAACGACATTCTTCCAAACGGCCACTTGATGAGTCACCTAAAGTCAACAATCAAGAGAAATAAAACAAGCAAGACAACTCTTAAAAGCACCAGTTACTGTCAGAGCAAGAATGATGCTTTCACAAATCCATCATTACTCCAGTTAATGGCTGATGAGTAAGAGTACAGATGATTTTTTCCCTTGGTCTAGAAAACTCAGGACATTAACTGAGGAGCTGACCATTAATTCCAGGTAATGTAAAGGCCAGTTTTCTGAGGATCATTGCTCAAGCAATCTTCTATTCAAACGTAAGTGCATTTCAGATTGTTAAATCTATAATGATTAAAAAACATTGGTGTGTTTTATAAGAAGTCTGGCCTGGAGTCAGTTGATTTAAAGTTCCCTTTTCTTAACACAGCATTGAATATCCCCAGTTGTATACCTGACATGTGACTTACAATGTTTGGGTCATAGATTTTTAGGTATTTCTTGTAAACTACTTATGTTTTATTCATCCACCATCTGAATTGACTGCAAATTATGTTAAAACAACAACAGATGTTTTTCAGAAATATGACTAATAATAATCATGCAATAAACTTTATACATTTAAAAGTGACCCCTTGAAAACATAAACACTATAAATACAGGTATAATATTTGCAGTTAATAAGATGACTGGAAACAACATTTAACTGTAAGAACTGAATGTTGATATTCCAAACAAAATGTTTTCATGGACAGGCTAGATGTCCAATAATAGGAGCTTTTCTGCTACCTTTATTTAAAGAAATAGATTTTAGCCATTAAAAGGGATACTTTAAGTTTATATGCAGGACCACTTAGTTAATGGATTAATAAACAGTTAATCATTCACGAGAAAACTGGCTTGGGAAGGCATTTGCTATATATTGTCAAGTAAGAACCTAGTGTAAGAAGAATGGGCATAATATGAACAGAGACAGGAATACACTGAATGGGCATGATATGAGCGGAGGGAGGCAAATAGGGAGGGTCAGAGGGAGAAACGATCGCCAGCTGAAGAACTGTCCGTGAAGGTGTACACGTCTCATAGCTTTCATTTCTGGCGCAAGGGAAGGACTTCTATGTTTATTTTGTTGCTTTCTATTATTCAGTTCACTTCAGTTCAGTCACTCAGGCATGTCCCACTCTTTATGACCCCATGGACTGCAGCACGCCAGGCTTCCCTGTCCATCACCAGCTCCCAGAGCTTACGCAGACTCATGTCCATGGACTCAGTGATGCTATCCAACTTACTTGTCTCTTTCAAATTTCCTTATATACTTGTTTTTATTATTTCATTTTATTTTACTTTACAATACTGTATTGGTTTTGCCCTACATCGACATGAATCTGCCACAGGTGTACATGAGCTCCCAACCCTGAACCCGCCTCCTAGCACCCTCCCCATATCATCTCTCTGGGTCATCCCAGTGCACCAACCCCAAGCATCCTGTATCCTGTATCGAACCTAGACTAGCGATTCGTTACTTACATGATAGTATACATGTTTTAAATTAGACAAACAAACATAAATTTAACTTTTACGTGCTTGCTGCTAAGTCACATCAGTCGTGTCCGACTCTGTGTGACCCCATAGACAGCAGCCCACGAGGCTCCCCCATCCCTGGGATGGCAGGAACACTGGAGTGGGCTGCCATTTCCTCCTCCAATACATGAAAGTGAAAAGTGAGAGTGAAATCACTCAGTCGTGTCCGACTCTTAGTGACCCCATGGACTGCAGCCCACCAGGCTCCTCCATCCATGGGATTTTCCAGGCAAGAGTACTGGAGTAGGGTGCCATTGCCTTCTCCGTTTACATGCTTAGTAGTTATCAAGCAATAGCTAAGAAATATCACATCTCAAGGGTACAGAGGAAATTTAACCCAGTTGAACTTTTCTACTACTGACCACTGCAGCCACTCTGCCAGGGACACCTGCACTTAGTGAGAAACATGTCAACCATTCACACTGAAACACAAGAAAGAATAGGCTATATGGTGTCCAGCTATTGCCAAGGACCATTTTGTGTTGGTGAAAACTGAGAGTTGAGATGGCACACTGGTTAACCTTCCAATCAGGAGAACGAACGACATTATTATACAGGCAGGAGATGCAGTCTAGTCCCACTGATACATTTAATTTAAGCAAACAAAAACCACTAAATGGAAGACAATCCCTCTTAAAAATGTCCCTCTGGCATTATCAGTAAGGAGAATAACTTGTATTATGGGCTAATTACTAACACCAAACAGTGAGCAACTTGCTTGTGGTACACAGGGTTAAACAACTGCCCTAATGACACCCAGATAGTAAGGGGACAGAATTTGAATCCAGAAATTTCTAATTCAAAAACTCTTATGTTTCCCATTCTTTTGGAATGGAAAGAAGCTGAATGCCTTAGGGACATTCTTACAAGCTGTATCTCATTTGCGTGCAGTGCGCTAGTCCCATTGTTATTCTCAGGAAATGAGAAATTGTAAATAGATACTGTTTGGGCAAAACTTGGGGAAAAAACTACTTGTCCTACAATAAGAGTGACAGAAACAGAACCATTCATATAATGAGTTATTATATCATGTAGTCACTAAATAGGACTTTAAGAGTTTGTAATAATGTATATATTTGTTCCATTTTGTGACTAATAGTTAACATTTTCTNGATACTGTTTGGGCAAAACTTGGGGAAAAAACTACTTGTCCTACAATAAGAGTGACAGAAACAGAACCATTCATATAATGAGTTATTATATCATGTAGTCACTAAATAGGACTTTAAGAGTTTGTAATAATGTATATATTTGTTCCATTTTGTGACTAATAGTTAACATTTTCTGAACACTATCCAGATCCTAGGCATACCCTAAGCGCTTTCAGAGTATTTTCTTTTTAGGTCCTGTAAATGTCCTATGAACTATATATCTATGCCGTTTCATTTTCCAGACGAGCTTAGTAATGTACACAGTCTCTCAGAGCTGGAAAGCTGTGAGCCAAAATTTGAAATCAAGGAGTAATGAATGAGTCAGATACACCATTACCAGTGAAATATCAAAACTGTACTAAATTCAGAAAATAAAGTCAGGGTGAAATATGCAAACATAATTATAATAGAAGCCTCTGCATGCTAGGATTATAAATATTTTCTCCATCTTCAGTTCTTTCAAATGTTTCTCTTTCTTCCATGAAAATGTACTATTAGGTTGACTCACAAAAATATTTACAATTTTTATAGATTAAAAACTGTGGATGTTGCCATTTTTGTATGGCTCAACCTAACTAACTTTATGAAAAGTATCTTTCATTTAAAAACATACATCTGAGCGCACTCAAACACTGCTGTCTGCTCTCATAGTGGTGAGGTGTTCGAGAAGAATGAGTCCCAGAGGAAGCGACCCATGAGAAAAAAAGCTTTCAGCTCCAGGTTACTATTATTTATTCTCTGTGAGTTCCTCAGAGTACCTGGTCAGTGGTCTGTGCCAGGATGCTCAGTCACCATCACACATTGACAGGGCACTCAACAAATATTTGCAGGGAGAACGATTCGCATCTCATCTGGGCTAATTTCTCTAAGAGGTCATGGTATGGCATCTCCGAATCAAGACAGAGCCATTTTGATCATTCTCTAGAGTGACTGCCCTCTGAGACTCATTGAGGGGTAACAGTTGGAAGAGGGGCAAGTGTGGGGCTGCCTTGAATAGACTGATCCCGTCAGTGCTGAATGAATCCCTCACGTTCCTAATGAAGTGTAGTGTCCAGGGTTGTTTCTATGCAAAACTCAGTCTAACATCCTGCTGCTTAGTCTAACGACAAAATTATTCAACCTGCTGACAGCCAGACCCATAATTAGTAAAGCAGTGGACCAGAGCCCACCATCAGAATGATGCTGACTGAGATGCCTCATGTCACACGCTTGCAACGATGAAATACATTTTGTTCCAGCATGAAAATCCCCACCGAGATATTCTTTCCATTCTAGAACAAAGTGTGGCTGGAGTTCTCTGTGAAATTTTTGATACAGACTAAATATATTCATATATGAAAGCATTTTGTCAGTTTCCGAAGCATAGCATGTGTCTGAGTAAACGGTGATTAGTAGTCCCATTATGGCACTGTCAGGCATGCGCATATCCACAGGGGCAATCTGTTAATAACAGTGTACTAATAAATAAATAGGTTTACGGAGACCTCATACATTAGTCGAGACGTTTTGGTGAAGTAGAGTTAGGAAGCCTGTACATCTTTGTTCTTCATTTTCCCCTCCGTCTTTCACAGGAAAGGATGATTAAGAGGTCTATCCAAAACTTATATAGGTAGCCAGAGGAAGGTCTAACACTTACACTGATTTTTCCTCACCAGCAATATGAGTGAATGTAACTCTAACAGGTAATACTTTGTTACTTTGTTTGGAGAATGAGTCCGACCTGCAGCCGTAGCTTGTGAACCAATCAAAGTCNGATGATTATTTATTTATCCAAATGCCTCTGGAGTATGTAATCAGCTCTGCAAAACCACTTCATCTCAATCAAAGCCTGTACATCTTTGTTCTTCATTTTCCCCTCCGTCTTTCACAGGAAAGGATGATTAAGAGGTTTATCCAAAACTCATATAGGTAGCCAGAGGAAGGTCTAACACTTACACTGATTTTTCCTCACCAGCAATATGCCTGAATGTAACTCTAACAGGTAATACTTTGTTACTTTGTTTGGAGAATGAGTCCGACCTGCAGCCGTAGCTTGTGAACCAATCAAAGTCTCATCATATTTATGATGATGATCACACAAGCTTTCTTTCCTTCTTCCTTCTTGACTTCCCTGGTGGCTCAGACAGTAAAGCGTCTGTCTACAATGCGGGAGACCCAGGTTCAATCCCTGGGTTGGGAAGATCCCCTGGAGAAGGAAATGGCAATCCACTCCAGTACTATTGCCTGGAAAATCCCATGGACAGAGGAGCCTGGTAGGCTACAGTCCGTGGGGTCGCAAAGAGTTGGACACGACTGAGCGACTTCTCTCTCCCTCTCCCTCTTCTACTCTTTCTCTCTTTTCTCCTTTCCTTCTTTCTTCTCTCTTTTCACTTTCATTCATTCTAAACACTTGGAGGTAGAATATGTATACTTCTTGCTCTTCAGTAGTGCTTTCAGATGATTTCTCTACATGTTCTCCTAAAAAACACCAAGTCCCTTGAGTAGCATACCATATGACTACACCATCCACAAATGCTTCTTTATTACAGTCCTCTTNTGCTGCATAATTTTGTATTATCCATTGATCTCTATGTGCAACCAAAAGTATAAAAAGCCTTTCTGGACAATAAAGGATGGGCCAGTCACTGGAAAGACTGGTTTCCCCCATGTCGATTCTCTCTCTCTCTCTCCCTCTCCCTCTTCTACTCTTTCTCTCTTTTCTCCTTTCCTTCTTTCTTCTCTTTCTCTCTTTTCACTTTCATTCATTCTAAACACTTGGAGGTAGAACATGTATACTTCTTGCTCTTCAGTAGTGCTTCAGATGATTTCTCTACATGTTCTCCTAAAAAATACCAAGTCCCTTGAGTAGCATACCATATGACTACACCATCCACAAATGNATATTTCTCCCAGCAATCTTGATTCGAGCTTGTGCTTCACCCAGCCCAGCGTTTCTCATGATGTATTCTGCATATAATTTAAATAAGCCGGGTGACAATATACAGCCTTGATGTACTCCTTTTCCCAATTTGGAACCAGTTTGTTGTTCTATGTCCAGTTCTAACTGTTTATTGCTGACCTGCATACAGCTTTCTCAGGAGGCAGGTCAGGTGGTCTGGTATTCCCATCTCCTGAAGAATTTTCCACTGTTCTTTGTGATCCACACAGTCAAAGGCTTTGGTGTACTCTATGAAGCAGAAGTAGATGTTTTCCTGGAATTCTCTTCTTTTTCTATGATCCAACAGATGTTGGCAATTTGATCTCTGGTTCCTCTGACTTTTCTAAATCCAGCTGGAACATCTGGAANTTTGTGATCCACACAGTCAAAGGCTTTGGTGTACTCTATGAAGCAGAAGTAGATGTTTTCCTGGAATTCTCTTCTTTTTCTATGATCCAACAGATGTTGGCAATTTGATCTCTGGTTCCTCTGACTTTTCTAAATCCAGCTTGAACATCTGGAAGTTCTCGGTTCACATACTGCTGAAGCCTAGCTTGGAGAATTTTGAGCATTACTTTGCTAGCATGTGAAATTAGTGCAATTGTGTGGTGACTTATTTCTTAAACATCAGGAATTTATGATACTTTTCTTGCAAATGGCTACAAGCTGTCTCACTTCAACAGTTTTCAAAAGGTAGTTTTTAATGGAAGGACTCATTTTCTTAATCACATCAAGGCACTGCGTGAACCACCCATGACCTTGCCTCACAGCACTGTTTACATGGATGGACATCAGAAGTCTGAGCCTGCCTAGTTTTTATCTTCAGTGTTTTGCATATCTATATTCTAACCCTGCCCCCTCTCCGCTTCCCCGTGTTTGTGCCAGTATGCCCTCCACTTATGTAAATATTCCTCTCTGTCATAAGCTACTACAGCTGTGGGTTTCCCCAACATTTCTGATAGCACAGAGTCTCTAGAAGTGAGAAGGAAGGTGAAGACAGTAACTCTTGATTTACAGAGGCATACTCATATAAGCTGCTTCTCTGTTTTGCACTTTACTCTCAAACCCCAAGTCTCCACCCTAGGAGAACAGGTCACAGCAATGAAGGGATTTCATTTTATAAATTTCGTGCTCAGAAGTCCCAGAGAAAATCACTGTGGTCACTCTGTATATAACATCCCGATTGTTTTTCAATTCTCCTCCCATTTGTCCGATATCTCATATATCTTCGGTTTTCTTCAATTTTAAAATCACTGAAGTCTCTGATGCCTCTTTTTATGGATAAAAGATTCATTAACTTACAAATAATAGCATGGCTCAGATGGCTTGCTTTCTGGAAAATTACTAACTTGTACAAAAGATATTGAAATCCATTCCTGAAACTCTCAGACTAACATTCTCTGAATAAACATTTCAGTACTAAATATCTATATCAAATAACTTTCTGTGAGTATAGAATAAAATGGATTGTGAATTTTTGCGTGTACCCTAGTGACCTAAGTAATAAATTTAATAAAAGGCCTGGTAGTGGTGTAAAACCCTTAGGGTAAAACCTATAAATTGAATTAAACATACAAAATTTCTCTTCACTGAACAGGCAATTTAGGTATTGCTCTCACTCTCTCCCTTATAGAAAGAAGAAACATTCATTACTATCATTAAGGTTGCTTCTGAAGAAGTTTGAATATGAAATATTTATCCCACTTATTGCATTTTGTCCTTCATGGGAAATACAGATTGATTCATTGCTGTAACTTCTGTTTCTAGTCAATTAAACTCTCCAGTACTGTTGCCTTGTGGCTGAATATCCACAGAAGAATAACTTTTTGAAAGAAGAAAAATTAAATAACTCCTACTGAGGTTTATTTTTCAAAATTCATTAAAAAGTAACTAATTTCTGATGCTGTACCAAAACTCTTCGAAAAATATGTTCCTCTTACAAACCCCAGGACTCTGTGGCTCAACTACCACTTTTATACACAATGAAAAAAGTCATAAAACAAACCATGAGAGTTGAGCTCCCTTCTAAGGGATATTTGAGAAGTGGTTGCCGTGCTTGCTGTAATAGTAAATGATCTCTGAAATAAGCTACTATATTTGGGTTATTCATCCCATTTCTCTTGTCCTCTAACATTCTTAGATTTCATATGATGCCTCTGACCAAAGGGCAGAGGGAATGCACTCACTGGATTTAAACAACGCTGTTCTCATTCCCCAAATCTCAAATATGGCATCTGATATAATTGTTCTGTCACATATGCTAAAGCAGAGGAACAAAGACTGTAAATATAACTAAATCCCTATGCTTGATCCACAAAGCTTGAGTAACAAGAAAACTCAAAATGCATTAAAATGCAGATGGTGATGATTAGCCAGGTATAACTGGGATTCCACACAGGTGCATTTTATACCGGAATGACAGGGCAAAAGGAAACCGTTCATATCAAAGTTAAGGCATAAAGGAAAAGAAGGTATAATATTCCATAATAATGGTGTTTATGAACGTTGAAAATAAATCATTATTTTAAATCTGTATATCCTACAACCTGATCTAAATTAGAAGTCCCCTGAAAACACAGCTCATCCTTCACATTTCTTTTATCATTTGTACTACCTGTCTCATAGAAATCATTCCATAAAATGTAACTTTTCCTAAGACTGATAAAGCTATCTTACACTAACAAATAATTTTAAAGCCAAGGATTTCCCTGGTAGTCTAGTGGTTAAGACTCTGTGTTTCCACTGCAGAGTGCATGGGTTCAACCCCTGGTTGGAGAATTAAGATCTCACATGCTGTGTAGTGTGGGCTAATAAATAATGTGAAGAAGTCACTTAAGAAAAAAGATTTGGGGAGCCAGAAGATATCCTGGAAAACATTTAGCACTAACTTCACCTTCTTAGATGTGGAAATGGTGACTCACAAGAGCTCCTCACTTTCTCAAGGTCAAATACTGGTCTATCATAGATAGAGGACTGAAATCAGGGTTTCCATTTCCTGATCTATTGCTCTTTCTAAAGCAATCTATCCAATCTCACCACTCTAAATGAAATGATTATACTGAGCAGTCACAATGTCACCTTACGTAACGTGCATAATATACATATTATGGCTTCAACAAAATATTTGAGGCTAAACAACGCGTCAGGTGCTATGCAGACAGCAATAAGTAAGTCCAACTCCCTTCTCTAAAGAAGGTTGACAGAGATGAAAATCTATATACAAGCAATGGCTTTCCATTGCCTAAGAAATAAGACAATGTCCTCCAAAACAGCATAAAAGAATGGCCAAAATAATCTTTAAGAATTGAACAAAATCGGAGGACTTGCACTTTCTGGTTTCAAAACTTACTGCAACATCATACAAGTGTGGTTCTTGCATAAGGATACACATAGATCACTGGAAAAGAGTTAAAAGTTCAGAAATAAATCTTTACATTTATGGTCAACTGATTTGTGATAAAAGTGCTAAGGCAGTTTAATAGGGAAAATAGTTATTACCACAAGTCATGTTGGTTCAACTGGATATCCACCTTCACAAGATGAATTTAAACCTTTATTCAAATTATATACAAGCATTAAATAAAAATGAATTATAGAGCAAAATATAACTGCTAAAACACTAAAACTCCTAATACTAAATATAGGAGAAGATCCATGTATCTTTGGGTTAAAGATTTTTATATATGCAGGAGCACAAACAACATAAGAAAAAAAATACACAAAGCAGATGTTACCAAAGTTAATAATTTCTGCACTTCAGAAGAGATAATCAAGAGGATGAAAAGACAAGCCATAGATTGGCAGGAAATATATGTAAATTCCCCATCCAATAAAAGATTTGCAAGTGAAGAAAATCTTAAAACTTAGAACCCAAATTACCCAATTAAAACATGGACAATAGATTTGAATAAAGATTTCATCAATGAAGGCACACAAAGAGCCAGGAAGCATTCAAATAGTCTCAACATCATGACATTATTAGATAATGCAGATATTAACTACAATGTGGTATAACTTGATGCCCACTAAAATGCTTTCATAAAAAAGATAGATAAAAAATGTCAAGGTTGTGGAGAAACTATAACCCTCATATATTGCAGATGAGAATGTAAAATGGTATAGACATTTTGGAAAAAATTTGACAATTTCTTAAAATGTTAAATGTAGAGTCACCTTATACCTCTCCCAGAAGTTCCCATCTTAAGCATACTGCTATTCATATACTCAGTTTATTGCATTTAATTTATCTGTTTATGTTCCTGTAAACATTTTAGTTTGAAGGTCAGGAAGGGCGGTGGGAGGAGATACTCCTGATCCAAGGTAAGGAGCAGTGGCTGCGCTTTGCTGGAGCAGCTGTGAAGAGATACCCCATGCNATCAATAACCTCAGATATGCAGATGAAACCACCCTTATGGCAGAAAGCAAAGAAGAACTAAAGAGCCTCTTGATGAAAATGAAAGAGGAGAGTGAAAAATTTGGCTTAAAAAACTCAACATTCATAAAACTAAGATCATGGCATCTGGTCACATCACTTCATGGAAAATAGATAGAGAAACAGTGGAAACAATGAGTGATTTTAATTTTTTGGACTCCAAATCACTGCAGACAGTGACTGCAGCCATGAAATTAAAAGATGATTGTTCCTTGGAAGAAAAACTATGACCAACTTAGACAGCACACAGAAAAGCAGAGACATTACTTTGCCAACAAAGATCTGCCTAGTCAATGCTATGGTTTTACTAGTAGCCATCTATGGATGTGAAAGTTGGACTATAAAGAAAGCTGAGCACTGAAGAATTGATGCTTCTGAACTGTGGTGTTGGAGAAGACTTTTGAGAGTCCCTTTGACTGCAAGGAGATCCAACCAGTCAGTCTTATAGGAAAGCAGGCCTGAATATTCCTTGTAAGGACTGATAATGAAGCTGAAACTCCAATACATTGGTCATCTGATGCAAAGGACAGACTCATTGGAAAAGACCCTGGTGCTGGGAAAGATTGAAGGTGGGAGGAGAAGGGGATGACAGAGGATGAGATGGTTGGATGGCATCACCGACATGATGTACATGAGTTTGAGTAGGCCTTGGGAGTTGGTGATGGACAGTTCGGAAGCCTGGTGTGCTGCAGTCCACGGGGTCGCAAAGAGTCAGACACGTCTGAGTGACTGAACTGAACTGATCTGCCTGTTCTATTCCCATGGATAGCTCAGGAATTAGACCCCCAAGTTTAAATCCTGGCCATCAATAAAGGAGGCGTGGCATGCTGAGTCCTATGTGACTCTTTGTGACCTCATAGACTGTGGCCCACCAGACTCCTCTGTCCAGGAATTTTCCAGACAAGAATACTAGAGTGAGTTGCCATTTCCTGTTCCAGGGCATCTTCCCAACTCAGGGATTGAACCTGCATCTCTTGTGCCTCCCGTGTTGGGAGATGAATTCTTACCACTGTACCACCTGGGAATCAGCCAATAGAGCAGGAAGGTTCTATATTATCCATATTCTATAAATAAAGAAATTGAGGGGTCTTAAGTCATACAGCTAGTGAGAGGTGGTCTCATTGAGCAGGCAAGCTATTTACAAAGCCTCATACTATTCACAACCCCTCCATTCTGTCTCCGTGAAGTTGGAGGTAACAAGACTCATCATTAACTGTCTTACAAGGCTGTTATGAGAGAGCAGTGGATTTATAAAATTTGGGTGTGCACACCAGTCCAGGGAGGGCGCTATCAATGCTGTTTCCCGTCAACATGTCAAAATTTGTAACCACCACTCTCTGCGCTTCCACTTCCTTTAGATAAAATACCAATTGTTAAATCTCCTTTAGCTGTTACTTTATCCTCTCAAAATCGAATTAGGTTTTTCCATATATGGCAAAGAAGAAGAAAAAAAAAGATGACACAAATACACGCAGGTGTCTGAGTAGTTAAAACGGCAGGTGAAGCAAACACGGTCCAGCATCTCCACAGCTTCTTAAAATCTGGGAGGATTAAACTACGGAAAGGTTGTTCCATTGAGCCTGGAACTAAAGGATTGTAGAGGCTACGGAGCACCTGTGGCATATACATGATCTTAATTTAGAAGCACCAGTAAAAGCAACCTTTCCTAACTGATTTGCATACCTGATGTTGATAAAAGTATAAAGCTCATCAGCACTTTTGTGGAGGCTCTCATGATCAATTTTATAGAAAAATATTGCAGCCATCATAGATTCTAGAGTTTCACCCAAATGCAATGTCATCCCATCAGGCAATAGATACAAAATGTCTCATAGTATATGATTTCTCTAGTAGAAGAGGTTTCCTAACAAGCAAGTGGAGAGATGATGATCAAAGCATTAGAAATAATTGGATTGGCCAAAAAGCTCATTTGGATTTTTCTGCAAGATGTTAAGTGAAAAGTGAAAGTCACTCAGTCATGTCCAACTTTTTGTGACCCCATGGCCTATACCGTCCATGGAATTCTCCAGGCCAGAATACTGGAGTGAGTAGCCTTTCCCTTCTCCAGGGGATCTTCCCAACCCAGGGATTGAACTCATATCTCCCGCATTGCAGGTGGATTCTTTACCAGCTGAGCCACAAGGGAAGACCTTAAGATATCAAGGAAAAACCGACAAAAGTTTTGGCCAACCTAATACTTTATTATCTCTTTTACATTTAATGATATACAAATATAAGTGAAACTTCATCAGGCAAGGTTAATCTGCTACATTAACAATTTGGGAAGTGAACGAACCAGGGATGCCAAAAGCCAGGAGCGGTCACGGTCCTGTGGACTCTTGGCAATCTGATGTACCAAGAGGTCACCCTTGCCTCTGATGAGCTAAGTTCTCCACATCCTGATGCTGACTGTTCCATGACAGGAACAAGTCCAGCCTTCTGGCCAGTTTATAATCTCAGCATCTCCTGAAGAACAGGCCCTTTGGCAGACATTGGCATCTCCTTGACAATCCCCGAGAGGAAGGCCGAGATCTGGAGAAACTAGGAAAATGAGTTCTTCTTTTGCCTTAAATGCTGTCTCTCAGGTGGGCAGGGCAGACTGGGTTTATTTGCAAGAAGGTTATGAATCTTTAATCTGTTTGTGTGTGTGTGTGTGTGTGTGTGTGTGTGAGTGTGAGTCTGCTGCTGTCTTCCATAATTAAATCAGGGGAGTTGGAGTAGTGACTTTGAGTCAAGGCGATGGACACAGAGCAAGCTCTTTGCTTGTCTCTAAAGTCTTTAAACAAATGTGTGTTCATGTCTCTCTGCACTGACAGGGAAACTGCTGCACTTTTAGAGTTCCACTCATGTGCTCGCTCCTTCCTGCCTTTTGCACGTGATCACGTGCATAATTAGGGAAAGTCTTTTCTGTAATGGTCATATCCGAGAATTAATGCCGAGGCACGGATTTTTTCTAAGTACAAATAAAAAGGCAGTCAGACTACCTTCAACTTACTTGACATTGTGATGCATTGTTTGGACCCTGATTTCCACTAAGGTGACCAGTAAAACACAGATAGAAATGTGTGTGTATATATGCATGAGCACATATCCATGGTTTTCAATGTATGTGTATGACTGTGCATGAATAAATTAGCATATGTTACATTAAAATACACAAACAGAATTAGAAGATAAACAAGAGAATTTTCTAAAGGCTTTATTTGCCCATAGGTTTAGTCATCTTATTCTACTTTTAAATTTAACAAACAATAATCACGTTACTGATTTCAGAATTAATGAATATATGCATCTGATAAGCCCTTTAGAAAAGGGAACACTTGAGTTGTATCACCTTATGAAAGTCGCGATTTTGGGGAGGTTATGAATGGATGGATTTAAATTGGTCCTCAGCTCATGAGTCAAGAACATAAGCAAAAATGTCAATTACATCAGGGCATCAGGCTGATTGCAAAGTCCCCTAATAAATATGAATAAGATGATTTTACTTATTTATTTTGCTCCCGCTGCTGCTGTTGGGGAAGATGACAGCCTAATCATGTCTGCTCAGCACCGGGCTGTGAGTTTACATTAAGCGGCATGTGTTCTGTCATTACTGCACAGTTTGGAGGGATAATGGTCTTGTCTAAACTATACCACAGGCAGAGACCATTTCTGGAAGACGCTGAGCAACTCAAACATTTTCTGCATCTTTAAAAATTTTCTGGAGGTTTCAGTGTGATTAATCACAATGAGGAAGAGAAAAAAATATATATTTTGTACACCACATAACTTGCTGAGTTACCTTGACTGTCATCTTCCTCTCTATCAAGCAGGCCCATTCTCTCTCCAGGTTTGTGTCCCACTGAGATCAGCACCAAGGTTTACTGAGACTCAGCTCAGTTCAGTTCAGTTGCTCAGTTATGTCTGACTCTTTGGGACTCCATGAATTGCAACACGCCAGGCCTTCCTGTCCATCACCAACTCCTGGAGCCTACCCAAACTCATGCCCATTGAGTCAGTGATGCCATCCATCCATCTCATCCTCTATCATCCCCTTCTCCTCTTGCCCTCAATCTTTCCCAGCATCAGGGTCTTTTCAGATGAGTCAGTTCTTCTATCAGGTGGCCAAAGTACTGGAGTTTCTGCTGAGACTAGTCTCCCTTTAATCATCCATCTCATGCTGGATTCTGACCATTGTTTCATAATTTAGACAACATGCCTGTCCTAGACCAATAGCCATGATTTACCTTAGTGAAGTCACTCAGTCGTGTCTGACTCTTTGCGACCCCATGGACTATAGCATACCAGGTTCCTCCATCCATGGAATTTTCCAGGCAAGAGTACTGGAGTGGGTTGCCATTTGCTTCTCCAGAGCATCTTCCTGACCCAGGGATCAAACCCAGGACTCCCTCACATTGTAGGCAGACACTTTACCATCTGAGCCCTTAACCCATTTCTAAATTCTAAGCTGAATTAGAATTCAGCTTCTGGGTCTTCCCTTGTAGCTCAGCTGGTAAAGAATTGGCCTGCAATGCAAGAGACCTGGGTTCAGTCTCTAGGTTGGGAAGATNAGGGAATAATAGTTAATAGCTAATGTTATTGAGCACTTACTAAGTTCCAATAGCAATACTGTATATTATATACTACACTTACTTTGTAGCAGGGGAATAATGGGAAGAGGGTGGAGGAGTAAGACTGCAGAAAGGGACACTATTAATAGTTGCTGAAATTGAGGAAAATAACTCGAATATCTCTATTCATTTACTGTTATCACAATGCTATTCTTACCTCTCCTTTACTATTGTGCTCACTGAAATTTATCCTGAATATTTTTTTATGTTATTGATGTTATTCAGTAGAAACGAACAAAAGTTATAAGTACAATGAAGTTCACTGCAACACTAATTGCAATTAAATGAACTATAGGCTGATTCTTTAACATTGAGCCACCAGGGAAGAAATATTTAATACTGAAAAATGTCCACAAGTTTCTACCCCTCCCTGCAGTCAAGCCCTTTGCAATGTGACTTNAGTAGAAACGAACAAAAGTTATAAGTACAATGAAGTTCACTGCAACACTAATTGCAATTAAATGAACTGTAGGCTGATTCTTTAACATTGAGCCACCAGGGAAGAAATATTTAATACTGAAAAATGTCCACAAGTTTCTACCCCTCCCTGCAGTCAAGCCCTTTGCAATGTGACTTTACAACTCCAACATCACGAAATGGAGTTGTGGGACTTCCCCGGTGGTTCAGTGGCTGAGACTCTCCAGTCCCATTACAGAGGGCATGGTCCCTTGGTCAGGGAACTAGAGTTCTCATGCAGCAACTGAGACCTAGCACAGCCCAATAAATAAATACATAACTATTAGGAAAAAAAAAAAAAAGAAATGGAGTTGTACTTCCTCATCCCTAGAATCTAGGCTGGTTTCAGGCTTAGTCTTGGCCAATAGAAAATGGTGAAAATGAGTTTACCCAATTGCAACCCAAGCTCTTGTTGTTGTTCAGTTGCTAAGTTGTGTCTGACTCTGCAACCATGGACTGCAGCACGCCAGGCCTCCTTGTTCCTCACTACCTCCCGGAGCTTGCTCAAACTCATGTCCATTGAGTCGATGATGCCATCCAAACCATCTTATCCTCTGTTGTCCTCTTCTCCTCCTGCCGCAGTCTTTCCCAGCATCAGGGTGTTTTTTAATGAGTTGGCTGTTCATATCAGGTGGCCACAGTATCAGAGCTGCAGCTTCAGCACCAGTTCTTCCAAGGTATTCAGGGTTGATTTACCTTAGGATTGACTGGTTTGAACTCCTTGCTGTCCAAGGCATTCTCAAGAGTCCCAAGCTCTTAATTTTTTCTTTTGGAACTCTGACAGCCACCATGTAAACAGGTCCAAGGTCAGTGTGATAAAGAATGAAAAACTCGTGGCCCAGGCTTTCCCATTGCTCTAGCTGAAAGCCAGCCAAGTCCCCAAAGCAAAGTCATCCAGCTGACCTACAGTTGACTACTGACACATGAGAGAGCCCAGGTGACACCAGAAGAACTATCTGGCTCAGCTCAGCGCTCATTACTGACCCGCAGTATCAAGGACTAAACAGATGATTTTATTTTATTTTAAGGCACTAAGTTTCAGAATGGCTTCCTGACACAAATGCTGAACAACACAACAAAACATTAGGCATCACACAACAAAATACTAGGTAAGCTTTAAAATGGCAATGGTGACATCTAAGTAGAATCACGGATATTTTATGATGTAATATTGAGTGAAACTAGGAGAACGCAAATATTAGTCTGTATGCAGTAATTGGAATTATGCAAATTTATGCAAGCAAATAAAATGTGGCCTGTACAAAAGGACATTGCTTTCTAATGTTTGTAGGATTAACTATTACGTTGTCATTATTTTTGTTTCTTTTAATATAATAATATTTTCTGATGAAAATATTTAATAGGACATAAAGTAAGAGACATGCCCAATAGTAGGCTATCTTTAATGCTGTGACAATCAATTAGTGAAAAGTACAAACTGAGTCATTTACCTCCCTTCCCCAATGAACATTATTATTGAAAAAATGAAATGGTCCAAAAGGAATATTTCAAAAGTGGAAGGAAATCTCTTTATTAGTTAGAAATGAAACTAAAATTCACAGTAGCTTATACTTTCATTATTTGAGTGCTAGAATTTAAAATAAAAATGGGGATTTCAATACTCCATGGATCACAAAACCCATTTTCATAGTGAAAGATATTGATAACAGCTAAACTCTCATGTGGTAAAAGGTCGGCATTTAAATGTTAAAGGTGACTGACATAAGATAAGAAAGAAACAATTTCGACAATAATTCTGAAAATTACTAGCACCGGAATGGCTCATTCCTTTACTAAATGTAGATGTGCACATCATAAAAGCATTGCCCCAGGAAAATGAAACTGACTTATATGCAAAAACCAAGGAACTGCAATGAAATCCTGAAGGCATGTCCTTGGGAATTTATCCTTGACCAATATATCTCCTTAATCCAGTAGGCTGTGGAAGTACAATGCTGTTCTAGCTGAGTGTGCATATTTGCTGTATTGAGAGGAATGCAGAGCTTGGTGTCCCTCTTGTTTTATGAAGGCAATTTATTTTGACAGTTTCCTCAGCCTCCCCAAAACTGTCAAACATCCAACATGCTGCAGATTGAACTCTAAGCCCTGTAGTCTGAAGTTGAAAGCAGGGAGGTAGGGACCAATATCAAAGATAGCAATGCAGAATTTGTGTCTTGCTCCTTCCTTACAAGTCAAGAGCTCAGAAATGAATGAATCTGTTCTTTATTTAGGCTTTTTCCATTCCTTTCTCTATTAGACACATTTAGTGTGGCCCTAAAACCCTTATATATCATTTAATTTTGACCAGTTCATTTATTTCCCAACTGACACACTCACTTTTCACCTTTTCCAGTCTAATGGCCCTTCCACCTGTCACTGAGTAGCTTCTCTCCCCTCTAAGAAGGCAAGTCAATCTCCCATTTCCATTTCTTCTCTCTCTTCCATATCCAGAATCTCTTCCACTTGGTATGTAGCAGGATGCTGTCTTTTTAGTGAAACAAACTTCACTGGGATGCCAATGACCTAGTTTGAGGGTTGTTAAAAAATAAACAGCCCTGTGGAACTCATCACTCATTGTAAGGATATTGCCAAGGACATTGTTCATTACATCATACAGCATCCCTATTTATAAAGCCTTCTGAAAGACATGCCTGTCCCATTTTATAAAAAAAAAAAAAAGAGTTGTGCTACTCCTATTTGTCCTGTGTTTACTTATTTTTGCTTGTTTGTTTCCTTTGTTTACTTACAAGAGATATTGTGAATTGTGTAGTCAATATAGTAGATGGTTAACTCAAGGAAAGTGTATAGTTATCAGACTCTGAAGGATTAATCATTGCTCACGGCTCTTCTTTGCCTCCAGTCATATTTTTCAGTATTGGTTTATTGTATTTTTGATTGTTATCTGCTGGTTACACTCATGTATCTTTTAGCTGAAATTTATGGAACATTCATTAGGGCCAGCAGAGCTGTAAATACAATGTATGAATTTAGTCATTTTAATCCTTCTTTCAAACATATAAAATAGCTACTATAATTATCTTAGTTTTGCAGTTAGAAAAAATACCAGAGGCAAGGAGACTGAGTAACTAACTGCCCTAATGTCACATAGCTAGCAAGTGGAGGAGCTACTCAAAGTTAAATTATTTAAGCAAGAAGACAAAAGGCAGAGTTTGTTGCATTTGAACAAGACATGGAGATGGCTTATCTATAATGAAGGTGATCCCATTAAGTAAGTAAAATTGCCTTAACCACTTCGGTGACAGAACAATTTTGCTATTCTGTTTGATGACTTGTTAGAGGATTCTCCAAATCTCATGCCNCAAAAGGCAGAGTTTGTTGCATTTGAACAAGACATGGAGATGGCTTATCTATAATGAAGGTGATCCCATTAAGTAAGTAAAATTGCCTTAACCACTTCGGTGACAGAACAATTTTGCTATTCTGTTTGATGACTTGTTAGAGGATTCTCCAAATCTCATGCCACTAGCTACCCAGGTGGTGCTAGTTGTAAAGCACTCGCCTACCAATGCAGGAGATATAAGAGACACAGATTTGATCCCTGGGTCAGGAAGATCCCCCAGAGAAGGACATGGCAACCAGTATTCATGCCTAGAGACTCCCAATCATAGAGGAGTCTGGTGGGCTATGGTTCATAGGGTCGCAAAGAGTCAGATATGACTGAAGCAACTTAGCACATAATAGCGCTCTCTAAGGTCTTAAGAGACTAGCCCAATACCTAGAGTTCGCAAGTTCAAGGTTTAGGAGTAAAGCAGCACTAGGCAGTCTCCATGTCTTTGCAGACTGTGAATCTTGTGTTTCTATGAGGACTTTTATGTTGGATCACCCTTGAAATCCATGTTGGATTTTGCCTNAATAGCGCTCTCTAAGGTCTTAAGAGACTAGCCCAATACCTAGAGTTCGCAAGTTCAAGGTTTAGGAGTAAAGCAGCACTAGGCAGTCTCCATGTCTTTGCAGACTGTGAATCTTGTGTTTCTATGAGGACTTTTATGTTGGATCACCCTTGAAATCCATGTTGGATTTTGCCTTGCTCAGATTTAACATGATTATGTTTAACAGAGCTCAATCTTTGAAATGGACTGCTTCTGTATAAGTGGGCTTGGGGAATCTTAGTTTCATCTTGTAATGCTGAATTTNCACTTCGGTGACAGAACAATTTTGCTATTCTGTTTGATGACTTGTTAGAGGATTCTCCAAATCTCATGCCGCTAGCTACCCAGGTGGTGCTAGTTTTAAAGCATTCACCTACCAATGCAGGAGATATAAGAGACACAGATTTGATCCCTGGGTCAGGAAGATCCCCCAGAGAAGGGCATGGCAACCAGTATTCATGCCTGGAGACTCCCGATCATAGAGGAGTCTGGTGGGCTATGGTTCATAGGGTCGCAAAGAGTCAGATATGACTGAAGCAACTTAGCACATAGTAGCGCTCTCTAAGGTCTTAAGAGACTAGCCCAGTACCTAGAGTTCGAAAGTTCAAGGTTTAGGAGGAGTAAAGCAGCACTAGGCAGTCTCCATGTCTTTGCAGACTGTGGATCTTGTGTTTCTATGAGGACTTTTATGTTGGATCACCCTTGAAATCCATTGGATTTTGCCTCGCTCAGATTTAACATGATTATATTTAACAGAGCTCAACCTTTGAAATGGACTGCTTCTGTATAAGTGGGCTTGGGGAATCTTAGTTTCATCTTGTAATGCTGAATTTTTACTTTTAGCTAATAAAAATTGACTTAAATTGGATTATATAAAAATTTCTATCTTCAAAACGTGGTAGCAACATCCTTTTTCAGAGTTTTAAAGGNCTCGCTCAGATTTAACATGATTATATTTAACAGAGCTCAACCTTTGAAATGGACTGCTTCTGTATAAGTGGGCTTGGGGAATCTTAGTTTCATCTTGTAATGCTGAATTTTTACTTTTAGCTAATAAAAATTGACTTAAATTGGATTATATAAAAATTTCTATCTTCAAAACGTGGTAGCAACATCCTTTTTCAGAGTTTTAAAGGAAAAAAATAGATTTTTATCTAGTATGTTTGAGTCCTTTGGACAAATATAAAATTATTTTTTTCTAGGCAAACAATGGAAACAAATCTGACTAATTTAGGCAGGAGAGAAGTTTTTTGGAAGAATATGAAGGAACAGACAGAATCAATGAGAGACTGAAAAGAAGCTGTGAAAATCAGTGGAAATTAAGGGAAGACTGATATCTAAAACAACACCCAGCTAATGCTATCTTTGGACACTGGGAACTGGTGTTAGTATGGCTCCCAGGCTATCCACCTTGGATGCTTCTGCCAGGGCAAGGATCAGTGCTAGAATTCGCCCTCCTAAAGGTTCAGCCCTCATGGAATTCTGGGAACCACTCACTGTCTTTGGCCCTTCAAGGTCTGAGAACAGCAGAGGCCACCTGCCATTGCTAGTCTTAGACATACTTTATCATCTCCTGTTGGTTTTTCTTAATCTATAATTCTTCATAGAGATACCCTTTAATTTTTTTTCAATTATTCTTTTTTTTTTTTTTAATTTATTTATTTGGCTGGGTCAGGTCTTAGCTGCAGTACCTGGGTTCTCTCATTGTGGCCCACAGGCTTAGTTGCTTTGCCGCATGTGGGGTTTTAATTTCCAGACTAGGGACTGAAACCATGTCCTCTGCACCAGGGGCCACCAGGGGCCACCAGGGAAGTCCCTTCAGCTACTCTTTTTGTTGGACTGCCATCTGGCAGGAACCATGACTTTACAGGATACACTGTGTGCTAAGGAAGTCAGTCCTTGATTTTATTGTGTTCAGTTTCACAAAGCTAATGACTTGTGTTTGTGTTGTGTCCTGTGAAAGTCTCTTATTTGAACTAAATATTGGAAAACTCTGTAGACTCATTCAGAACTTCAGTTTTTAAAAATGTAACAGTTCAACCCTTGAATATATATTAGGGTGGAAAATATGTATACTGGGTCTGTTGGTTCTGCTGAAAATCAAGTCTACTTTTAAGTGTCTTCGTAGTCATTGCTAATAGCTGAAATGATGCTATGTTGACACTCTTAAGTGCCCAGCTTTATCTCATCTCCTCCCATTCCAGGAAGCTAGAAGAACTGAGCTGAATTCTGCAACCTGCCTCATGTTTGAGAATAAGCAATGGCTCTGAATTTTCAACTTATAAGATGTATCTTATAAATTTTAAAATGGGATTTGTATACTTTTTATATAAAATTATCCAGGATTTTCATATATCTGTATGGTTTCTTATGTCAGTCATTGGTTCCACAGTTGGTAAAAGGAGATTATATGTATATAGGTAGATACCTAGCTAGCTAGATGAATGAAAGAATAAAATTGCATGATCAAGGAAAAATTGGGCCAAACATATTTAGCAGGCATCTTTATAATTAGGAGAAGAGTATTCAATCTATTAATGTGTGTTGTC
>SJYA01002108.1:1177619-1226512 GCA_006410615.1 Neotragus moschatus | reverse complement strand
AGGCAGTGCATCTCAGAGACCTAGTATAGAAAAGCGTGCGATCGGTTCATAAACAGTTCACATGGTCTTGTCACATTTCTAATGACTATGTCAAACTGAAACACAGAAACCAGAGTTCTGAATGATTATGACCTTTTCAAAAAACAACAAGTTAACCATTGGCAGTCAAATGTTTCTAATTCCCAAATTATACTGGGAGTTTTTCTAAACCAATGTTCTTCTAAGACCCTGTCTTTGGGTACCATTTTCACTACTGTGAGGTTATAACTCCATAATCTATACTGTTTTTACTGGATATGTATTTAATGACCTCATTTGTTGAACATTTTAAATGAAACTTTATGGCTTAATATAACCCTTTACATATATCTATACAATTAATTAAAGCAAATTATTTCTTCTTGCTACATACCATTGACTCAAATATGCTCTGAGGTGGTTGTCCATCCTCTTTTAATTTTTTTTTTTTACTTTGGCTAACAAGTTGAAGACATATTAGCACCAAACTGGGCCTTTCTCCTTGACATAATCCAGATGAAAGGAAATAAAATTGAAAATGGAATTTCATTGTCATTATGTGTCCTGTTATTATTCATGTTACTTAAAATGAAATTTATTTCTGCTCTAAGTACCAACTGCACAGCACATGTTCAATGATCTGGAAAACATGACTCTAGGCCACATTACTTCTCCAAATCTGGTAAAGTATGTGTTCTTTCTCTTTCTATTTTCATATTATAATTTTGTCCTAAATGTACATATACAGATATTTCTAGATAATGCTAGCTCAATCTTTTATCATTTTAGAAAAGATATGGTCCAAACGGACTACCATTAAGCACATGACATTAAAGAAGTCTATTTTAGAGTTAGTGCATAAATGTGTTTTGTTGTAATTAACAAATGAAATATTTTTTCAAGTCAAAATTTGGATGAGTTCATCATTAGCAGTTTTATATTCTTGAATGTAACATTTTCCTAAGAACTCTCCTACTGTTAAAAGGATATATTTCTCAAAGTACTTCTTTTATTTTCCACTTTCAAGGCAATTTCTTAAAAATCCCATTCACAGAATGGATTTCATGACCTTCCTATAGACTTTTTCCTTGGCTCCTTGAAGAATCTCACCGTTATATTAAACTTGATTCTTTAAGGTCACCAGCAACATTTCAGTTGCCATAAATTATAGACCTTTCTTTCTTTCCATACAGAATTTTTAACTAAGTATTCCTACTTCACTACTTAACTTCCCTTTGCTTCTGTGAGGCTGGGATCACTTGGCTCACACTGTTTCTGTATCTTTCCTTTTATGGCTTCAATTATCTCCTCTCTGTAGATGAGTTTGAGTACTAAGTTCTGGGTGCTATCTCTGGTTGTCTGCTGTACCTGGAGATAAAAGGCCCTGGGCTGGGATATAGGAATGGAGATTGTAACCGAAACCCTCCACTAATCAGATCCAAATTAAACTTAGCTCTTAGTGCCTCCATGCCTGTGCACATGTGCAGTCGTGCCTGACTCTTTGCGACCCCATGGGCTCTAGCCAGCCAGGCTCCTCTGTCTGAGATTTTCCAGGCAAGGATACTAGAGTGGGTTGCCAGTTCCTTCTCCGGGGTTTCTTCCTGACCCAGGGATAGAACCTTGTGTCTCCTGTCTTGGCAGACAGATTCTTTACCACTGAGTTACCTGGCGAGCCCTAGTACTCATTTTTGATTCCTATTGTTCTTATTGTCAATTTCATCCATGTAGTATTTCAAGCCTAAAGTCTTGGCATCATCTCACTGACATTTTGTTGTTGTCACTTAGTAGCTGAGTCATGTCTGATTCTTTGCGACCCCATGGATGGTGGCGAGTCAGGCTCCTCTCCTTCACTATCTTCCAAAGTTTGCTCAAATTCATGTCCATTGAGTCAATGGTGTAATCCTACCATCTCATCCTCTGCTGCCCTCTTTTCTTTTTGCCTTTCACTGTCTTTCACAGCATCAGGGTCTTTTCCAATGAGTCAGTTCTTCGCATCAGGTGGCCAAAGTATTAGAGCTGCAGCTTCAGCAGCAGTTCTTCCAATGAGTATTCAGGGTTGATTTACTTTGGGATTGACTGGCTTGATCTTTTTGCAGTCCAAGGGACTATCAAGAGTCTTCTCCAGCACCACAACTCAAAAGCATCAATTTTTCAGCTCTCAGCCTTCTTTATGGTCCAACTCTCACATCTGTATATGACTATGGGAAAAACCATAGTTTTGACTATATGGACCACTTTGTCAGCAAAGTGATGTCTTTGCTTTTTAATATGCTATCTAGGTTTGTCATAGCTTTCCTTCCAAGGAGCAAGTATCTTTTGATTCATGGCTGCGGTCACTGTCCACAGTGATTTTGAAGGCCAAGAAAATAAAAACTACCTTTAAACAAATGGCCTGATCTTATGTTATATCTGCAAAATATAAGTTCTTGTCCTCATTCTTGCTACCTATAATTCAGGCCATAGTTACATACACCTTACTTGTCCTATTGCATCAAAGTCTTTACTATTCTCCCTACCTCTAGTCTCTGACTCTTCCAATTCATCTTGAACAAGATAGCCAAATTGTTCTTCACATAAGATGATGCTCCTTCCTGGTCATTCCATGACTTCACCCCAAATCAGTCATCCAAATATTCTCCAATTAAAGTTCAAACATCTTAGTCTAGAGTTCAGATCTTCACATGACCTAATTATCCCTTTACTCAGTATGTATTTACTTTCCAACTTTGATTGGGCAGTTTATTAAAAAGTTAATAAAAATTATACATAAATTTTAAACATTCTGATCCAAGACAAATTACCTACATTTACTTTCATTTGCCAGTCATTTCCTGCAGAGCCCCTCGCCTATTTTTTTTCCTTTTTGGTATGAATTCACCCATTGTATGAATCACATACTGTTTCCTGTTTTAGTTTCCTTAGAATGGAATAAGTCTTTAGAGATGTTTGTGGAGCAATTTGAATACACAATCCTATTAAAATTTAAAATTTTATTCTAAACTTTTCTATTCTACCTTCTTCATCTCCTAATTCTGCCATAATCTTTTAGTGATTCAGCTATGTTGTGTCCTTTCAAAACATTATCTTATTATTTACAGAGAAAATAATTATCTTTCTTTTTGCATCTATATTTATTTGGCTAACATATTTTTTAAACCACTAGATATTTACAATAACATAAAACACTGATGTGAGCAGTTTTAGAATCAAAGGCAAGGAACTCCTGCTAATCACACAATCAATTTGTAGAAGCAGAAATGTGTGAATGTGTTCTGGAGTAGTTTAGCAGCCCTAAAAGTCAATATGCCACGACCATCAGAAATAAAACTCTACAGGAATCAAGAAGGGCATTGGTTATTCAGCAGCTTGAGGTTAGTTAGGGGAGACGCATTGTACTTGCTGGTCTCCACTGAAAATAATAGTTGTGACTTTCTTTCCCACAGTCCTTTCTCGACTCAGCCCACTCAAATTAACAAGTTTTTTAAGTGCATTAATTTTAAGTTCCAACTCAAATTCTATCTTTCCATGTTCAGTTCCCTGATGCTCTTATAGGAAAAAAAATTCCCTATTAAGCCAAAATAGCAATTGTATATGGACAGTTCTTCTCTTTTGAATTATAGTTATTACTTTGTGTATACTGTTGTGTTTGGAATGCAAATGTCATTATTGAATTACCTTAGTATCCTCCACAGACTGTAGCATGAAGAAAGTAAAATGAGCGTACAATTATTGTATATGCAAGTTAGTCCTCTATGGATACTGAGAGTTGGATTAAAAAGGGTTGATGGTAAAATTTATATAAAATATTACCAAGCAATGGATATAGTTTGAACATAGGTGTTCATTCCTTAGATATCTTAATTTGTACTTGAATATCTTTTAATGAATAATTGCTCACTTTCAAAAAAGGTTTAAGTTTTTGTTAAAAGGTTTGCTTAAATGGTAAATTGACATCAACTATAATATACCCTAATGAAGGAATATTATGCAGTCACCCAAGATGATACTCGCAATAAATTTTGTTTATTGGGAAAAAAGTGTTGTTATGACAAGTGAAAAAAATGCAAATAGCAAATTAAAACTACAGTTTAATTGCAATTATTAAACCTTAGTGGAAAAGAGTGGAAATTAAAAGACAAACATATACAATGACTATGGGTGGTTTATTTGCCTCATTGTTTATTTTATTCAAGTATTCTACCAAGAGCATGTTTTAATTTTATGATCAAAATGACATAAAATATATCTTATTATTTTTAAAGAAAGCTGCTCAATTTCCATAAATTGAATTAGTCTCCTGTATTAAGTCAAGAAACACCTGGAGTAGCAGGCAAATTTGGCCTTGGAGTACAGAATGAAGCAGGGCAAAGACTAATAAAGTTTGCCAAGAAAATACACTGGTCATAGCAAACATCCTCTTCCAATACAAGAGAAGAATCTATACATGGACATCATCAGATGGTCAACACTGAAATCAGACTGATTATATTCTTTGCAACCAAAGACAGAGGAACTCTATACATTCAGCAAAAACAATACCGGGAGCTGACTGTGGCTCAGATCATGAAATCCATATTGCCAAATTCAGATGTAAATTGAAGAAAGTAGGGAAAACCAATAGACCATTCAGGTCTGACCTAAATCAAATCCCTTATGATTATACAGTGGAAGTGAAAAATAGACTTAAGGGACTAGATCTGATAGATAGAGTGCCTGATGAACTATGGATGGAGGTCTGTGACACTGTACAGGAGACAGGGATCAAGACCATCCCCCTGGAAAAGAAACGCAAAAAAGCAAAATGCTTATCTGAGGAAGCCTTACAAATAGCTATGGAAAGAAGAGAAGTGAAAAGCAAAGGAGAAAAGGAAAGATATAATCATCTGAATGCAGAGTTCCAAAGAAGAGCAAGGAGAGATAAGAAAGCCTTCCTCAGTGGTCAATGCAAAGAAATAGAAGGAAACAATAGAATGGGAAAGACTAGAGATCTCTTCAAGCAAATTAGTGATACCAAAGGAACATTTCACGCAAAGATGGGCTCGATAAAGGACAGAAATGGTATGGACCTAACAGAAGCAGAAGATATTAAGAAGAGGTGGCAAGAATACGTAGAGGAACTGTGCAAAAAAAGATCTTCACAACCCAGATAATCACCATGGTGTGATCACTCACTTAGAGCCAGACATCCTGGAATGTGAAGTCAAGTGGGCCTTGGAAAGCACCACTATGAACAAAGCTAGTGGAGGTGATGGAATTCCAGTTCAGCTATTTCAAACCCTGAAGGACAATGCTGTGAAAGTGCTGCACTCAATACACCAGGATTTTGGAAAACTCAGCAGTGGCCCCAGGACTGGAAAATGTCAGTTTTCATTCCAATCCCAAAGAAAGGCAATGCCAAAGAATGCTCAAACTACTGCACAATTGCACTCATCTCACTCATCTCACATGCTAGTATGGAGAAGGAAATGGCAACCCACCCACTCCAGTATTCTTGCCTAGAGAATCCCAGGGATGGGGGAGCCTGGTGGGCTGCCATTTATGGGGTTGCCCAGAGTCGGACACGACTGAAGCGACTTAGCAGCAGCAGCAGCACATGCTAGTAAAGTACTGCTCAAAATTCTCTAAGCCAGGCTTCAGCAATATGTGAACTGTGAACTTCCTGATGTTCAAACTGGCTTTAGAAAAGGAAGAGGGACCAGAGATCAAATTGCCAACATCTGCTGGATCATGAAAAAAGCAAGAGTTCCAGAAAAACNGTTTCAGTGTCTAGAGGTGGTTGGACCCAGGAGCTGCAATTGGCTCTGCCACCAGTTGCGGTGGGACACCACTGGGAGGAACAGATTTGAGTGTTTGGCGGTTTAATCACAGCAGGTGAATATCTGTGTCGTCTCCAGGCTTCCTGTCTAAAGGGGCAGCAGGTGATATATGAGGTGGACTGGTTCATTGATCCCCACTCCTCAGGGAAGAACACATTGATAGCTGGGTGGACTTATATTATAAAGAAATGGGTTATTCTTCATCTGATAGGGAAAGAGAGGTTAAACAGGACATGAAAATGATATTTGAGATTCATGCTATTCCTGTAAACAAAATATGTATAAGGCAATCTCTAGAAGTCATTTGAAAAAGACCTCTGTGATGACTAAACTGTAAATATACAATTGTACCAGATGTCAGCTCTCATGATTCCATCAATCTTCTTCCCTAAATAGATATTCTGAAAACCCACTGGGGATATAAGCATTTCAATAAGATCCACTGCTTCATGCACAAGCATCCTTTATCTATAAAAGAATTACTACATGAAAAGACTATTATCATTATAAAAATACTATTCCCCAAGGGAGGACTCAAGCTTTTCTTTGTAATTAAACTTCCTTTTAAAATAAAACAAAGAACATTTATAGAGAGAGCTTCTAAATCTTGAGAATACTTTGCTTCCCTCTAAAAGCTGTGGTGGATGTAAACGGATCTTTCTACTTATGATTATGTTCCAAAGCTATTGGGGATTGGTTTATTTTATTTTAAAGCAGGAGTGTGGAACCACTGCATTTATCTTCCTAAAAAGCAGACAGACATAGTATAAAACCATATACAAAGTGGCACTTTCTTATCTGATTGAGCACTCAAAAATCTATTTCTAAATATAAGCAGAAAATAATTACATNTTATGATTATGTTCGAAAGCTATTGGGGATTGGTTTATTTTATTTTAAAGCAGGAGTGTGGAACCACTGCATTTATCTTCCTAAAAAGCAGACAGACATAGTATAAAACCATATACAAAGTGGCACTTTCTTATCTGATTGAGCACTCAAAAATCTATTTCTAAATATAAGCAGAAAATAATTACATAAATAAGATTTTATAGCTGGAATCAGCTCTACCATTTAAGTGATGAATAACAACCAAGGTCACAAAAGTAGAACTAATTTACAGCAAGGTACTTAAAAGCAATGCAAATTTTAATAATAGGCTGTTCCTTTCTTTACAGGATGAAAAGGAAAGTGTTTTTTACTCAGTGATGTCTGACTCTTTGTGATCCCATGGACTGTAGCCCGCAGGCTCCATTGTCTGCCAAATTCTCCAGGCAAGAAAGACTACTAGCTTGGGTAGCCATTCCCTTTTCCAGGAGATCTGCCCAACCCAGGGATCGAACTGGGTCTCCTGCATTGGCAGGCAGATTCTTTACCATCTGAGCAACTAGGGAGGCCCTTTTTAAAATGATCTACTTTCTTATATCCATAATCAATATGTGTCATTTTTTCCATGGGACAAACATTCTAGAACTTTCTGATCCAAGTGAGAGAGGTCTGTCTATACAATAAAATTGGCTATGACCAACATGGAAAGATGAAGATTCAAACATGGCAATAATATTGAGGAGGCTGAAGATAAACAGACAACTGAAGAAGTCTAAGTTTAGGAGAAAAGGAAAACAGACGTATAATACTGAGTTTTGATCAGTAGATTATCCCAGCATCAAAAAGTGAATTTAACTTCTAGAATCTAGGAATCTAGGTAGCAGAATCCTCAAACTAATCCAAGAAATGTTCTGGGTCAGAGCGAAGTCTTATGTTAATACTTTTTCTAAAAATTTTCATCAGTCAGAAGTCTTTCTTTCAATGAAAATTTAATCATAAGCTATATATGTTAAACAGTTAAAGCAAAGTTGTTCTGCTCAGGACATGTTTGGAAACTACTAGCAGGCTCCCCCTGGGCTGTATTGGAGACTGTGTGGTAGGCTTGGGTGCATCCGTGGGACCAATAGAACCATAGTTAAAATTACCTTTGTCAAGGAAAGTAAGGCAATGCCATAGAATGCTCAAACTACCGCACAACTGCACATATCTCATATACTAGTAAAGTAATGCTCAAAATTCTCCAAGCAAGGCTTCAACAGTACATGACCCATGAACTTCCAAATCTTCAAGCTGGATTTAAAAAAGGCAAAGGAACCAGAGATCAAATTGCCAACATCTGCTGGATCATCAAAAAAGCAAGGGAGTTCCAGAAAAACATCCATTTCTGCTTTACTGACTGCCAAAACCTTTGACTGCATGGACCACAAAAAACTGTGGAAAATTCTTCAAGAGATGGGAATACCAGACCACCTGACCTGCCTCTTGAGAAAACTGTGTGCAGGTCAGGAAGCAAGTTAGAACTGGACATAGAACACTAGACTGATTCCAGATCCAGAAAGGAGTACGTCAGGCTGTATATTGTCACCCTGCTTATTTAACTTATATGCAGAGTACATCATGAGAAATGCTAGAGTGGATGAAGCACAAGCTGGAATCAAGATTGCTGGGAGAAATATCAATAACCTCAGATATGGAGATAACATCACCCTTATGGCAGAAAGTGAGGAGGAACTAAAGAGCCTCTTGATGAAAGTGAAAGAGGAGAGTGAAAAAGTTGGCTTAAAACTCAACATTCAGAAAACTAAGATCATGGCATCTGGTCCCATCACTTCATGGCAAATAGATGGTGAAACAGGGAAAACAGTGACAGACTTTATTTTCTTGGGCTTCAAAATCACTGCAGATGGTGACTGCAGCCATGAATTTAAAAGACGCTTACTCCTTGGAAGGAAAGTTATAACCAGTATAGACAGAAAATTAAAAAGCAGAGACATTACTTTGCCAACAAAGGTCCATCTAATCAAAGCTATGTTTTTTCCAGTAGTCATGTATGGATGTGAGAGTTGGACTGTGAAGAATGCTGAGTGCCAAAGAATTGATTCTTTTGTACCACAGTGTTGAAGACTGGAGGGTCCCTTGGACTGCAAGAAGATCCAACCAGTTCATCCTAAAGACCAGTCCTGGGTGTTCATTGGAAGGGCTGAAGCTGAAGCTGAAACTCCAATACCTTAGCCACCTAATGTAAAGAGCTGACTGATTTGAAAAGACCCTGATACTGGGAAAGATTGAATGCAGGAAGAGAAGGGGACGACAGAGGATGAGATGGCTGGATGGCACCACCGACTCAAGGGACATGATTTTGAGGAAACTCCAGGAGTTGGCAATAGACAGGGAGGCCTGGTGTGCTGCAGTCCATGGGGTCACAGAGTCAGACACGACTGAGCAACTGAAGTGAACCGAACCCAGGAAAGTGTTAAGAAACGGCACTTCATCTATAAATGGTAAAACTTACTATTCTCACTTAATGGGGAGTAATCAAGAGACAGTAGAGAGTCTGCCTACAATGCAAGAGATCTGGGTTCGATTCCTGAGTTGCGAAGATCCCCTGGAGGAGGAAATGGCTACCCACTCTAGTATTCTTGCCTGGGAAATCCCATGGACAGAGGAGCCTGGTGGGCTACAGTCCATAGGATCACAAGGGTCAGACATGACTTAGTGACTAAACCACCACCACCACTATGTATACGTAGTTACCATTTGGACAATGAGGGTCCGAGGAGAGAGAGTTTCAGGAATATCAATGATACTCAATTTTCTAGACGTAGGTATGCAAGTGTTATTTCTCAGTCATATCAGACTCTTTGTGACCCCATGGCCTATAGGCCATCAGGCTCCTCTGTCCATGGCATTCTCCAGGAAAGAATGCTGGAGTGGGTTGCCATTCCCTTCTCCAGGGGATCTTCCTGACCCAGGGATCGAACCTGGGTCTCCTGCATTGCAGGCCCATTCTTCATCTGAGCTACCAGGGAAGCCAGAAGTAGGCCTAGCAGTGTCACAGTTGACATGAACAACAGTTAAGATTAATTTGCAAACAGAAATGCCCTGGAGAATATAAAATATGACATAAATGTCATTTGAAACTGTGCAGGTCAGAAAGTATTTTCATAGTACAAGGTATTTAAAACTATGCTCCTTTCATCTGCAACAACCCCCGACTCCCAACCACCAACCACACAGGCTCCAATACAGCCACAAGCAGAGGCTGGTAGCAATATTATTACCCTGCTCTGAGCAGAACCATTCTGCTTTTTGATATACAGAGCTTCATGGTAAAATTGCACTTAAATAAATGGATCCAACTGTTTAAACACACAGTTTTTTAAAATGGCTTTGAAGTATTAAAGCTTCATTTGTTTGTATCAATTCACTAAACGACATTAATTTTAATTCATCTCTACATGATCAGATATGTTATTGGAAAGTGAGTGAAGTCACTGGTCATGAGCTAGGTCTAAAGTGCAAGTGAAAGTCACTCAGTCCTGTCCAGCTCTTTGCGACCCCGTGTACTGTACAGCCCATGGAATTCTCCAGGCCAGAATACTGGAGTTGGAGGCCTTTCTCTTCTCCAGGGGATCTTCCCAACCCAGGGATTGAACCCAGATCTCCTACGTTGCAGGCAGAGTCTTTATCAGCTAAACCACAAGGAGAGCCCGATTCAGGTCTAAATTCAGCCCAAATACTAGTTCTTAAGAAATAGTCTGTGTATTAATATTAATAAAATTATTCCTTAAAATGATAAAGTTCAAGGCAAGATTTATAAACAAATAAAAGAATCTGGTAACAAATTGTATATACTACATTTTTTTGGGGGGTGTTGAACAAGACCGGGAGCTGACTGTGGCTCAGATCATCAACTCCTAATTGCCAAATTCAGACTTAAATTGAAGAAAGTAGGGAAAACCACTAGACCATTCAGGTATGACCTAAATCAAATCCCTTATGATTATACAACGGAAGTGAGAAATAGATTTAAGGGACTAGATCTGATAGATAGAGTGCCTGATGAACTAGGGATGGAGGTCGTTGACATTGTACAGGAGAGAGGGATCAAGACCATCTCCATGGAAAAGAAATGCAAAAAAGCAAAATGGCTGTCTGGGGAGGCCTTACAAATAGCTGTGAAAAGAAGAGAAGNTGAAGAAAGCTGAGCGCCAAAGAATTGATGCTTTTGAACTGTGGTGTTGGAGAAGACTCTTGAGAGTCCCTTGGACTGCAAGGAGATCCAACCAGTCCATCCTAAAGGAGATCAGTCCTGGGTGTTCATGGGAAGGACTGATGCTAAAGCTGAAACTCCAATACTTTGGAAACCTCATGCGAAAAGTTGACTCATTGGAAGACTGATTCTGAGAGGTATTGGGGGCAGGAGGAGAAGGGGATGACAGAGGATGAGATGGCTGGATGACATCACCAACTTAATGGACATGAGTTTGGGTGAACTCCGGGAGTTGGTGATGGGCAGGGAGGCCCAGCGTGCTGTAATTCATGGGGTCGCAAAGAGTTGGACATGACTCAGCGACTGAACTTAAGCTGATTTAGTTGCTAAGGTCGTCTTTGCGACCCCGTGGACCATAGCCTACCAGACTCCTCTGTCTGTGAGATTTCTCATTTAAGAATGCTGGAGCGGGTTGCCATTTCCTTCTCCAGGGGATCCTCTTGACCCAGGGATCGAAGCTGCATCTCCTGCATTTGCAGGTGGATTCTTTACCCCTGAGCCACCAGATAAAATTCAAGGCAGGATTTACAAACAAATAAAAGGATTTTATAACAAATTGCAGACCCTATATTATTCTCTGGTAGAGCTATAGAAATGATGCTCACAAAAGTCCCCAACTAGTTCATCTTCATTTTTTGCCATCATATATCTTACGGTAATCAGCAAGAATTTGTCTGATGTCAGTAAAAAGTTTCCAGTTCCTGCTATAGCACAGCAGATTCTTTTGTTTACCCACCAATTCCTTCTCTCTACTAGACATTAGGGACCCAGGGATGATGGTGCACACGTGATGCCTGCCTCATAGTCTAGAGAACAGCAGTGCTGAAACTTTATCATGTAGTAAAATCACATGTAGGGCCCGTCAAAGCCTGTTCCTGGGACCCACTGTCAGCGTTTTGGGTTTAGTGGGTCTGGGGCAAGGCCAAAGAATTCGCATTTCTAACAAGTTTCCAGATGATGTGGATGCTGCTTGTCTGGGAGTGATTTTTTTCTAAATTAATTTTTATTTGAGGATGAGTTGATGTGCAGGGTTTTGCGGTGCACCAAAGTGAAGCAGTTATACATATACATACGTCCACTCTTTTATATAGATTCTATTCCCATATAGGTCATTATAGAGTATCGAGTAGAGTTAGGAGCTGTTTTTTAGGAACCAATAGTCTAGTGGTTATTAAGGATGTGATTCTCTTGTGAATGTCCTGACTGTATTTTTTTGTAAGAATAGGACAGAGACTTCTCACTCTTTGGAATGAAATTCTAATAAGTTGCTGAGCTTTGTGAAAACTTACAAAGACTAATTGCAGACAGAGTGACTGAGCTTTCCTAATAAACTCTAGTTTACCTCTGACAACAACAACAAAAAAGGCTTGCACATGAAAATCAATCAAAGTTCCTTATGTTTCGATATTAAAGAAAGACATTAAAATTCAACTCGGAGACTTAGAGTTGTTTTGTGTTAAAAATCTTGTGCTTGTCAAAGTGATAAGCTACTATGATAATGACTTTTACAAATACAGTTTAACAAAAATAAGCATTTNTGACAACAACAACAAAAAAGGCTTGCACATGAAAATCAATTAAAGTTCCTTATGTTTCGATATAAAAGAAAGACATTAAAATTCAACTCGAAGACTTAGAGTGGTTTTGTGTTAAAAATCTTGTGCTTGTCAAAGTGATAAGCTACTATGATAATGACTTTTATAAATACAGTTCAACAAAAATAAGCATTTCCTCATTTATATTGCAAAAACAGCAGTGTTTACGTCATTCATTGCAGAAGCCAAGAAATATGTTCTAATTGTTAGTAGAATAACAAAAAAGATCTTTGTAAGAGTAATTTACATTTCTGTGTTACAGAAAATTTAAGAAATATTCCTTTCTTATTCCTACTTTCTCCTTTTTGTGTTGGTGGCAGGGAAGGGGAAACAGAGGGGAAAGTCTGAGAAAAGACAGAAAGGTTGTTCTTTTATTGAAAATAGTACCACAATATTTCTGAAGTCAATGGTAGACTATAACAAGCTTCAATGACTCTGATCCTGAACATTGACAAATATGTGAAAATGGAAGCAAAACTCAAAAAGGACTCGAAGGCATGTAGTCTTTGAGCAACATGAAGCCATGCTTTTTAAATAAATTTTTCAGAACTAATAAGAGAGTACTTCATTAACGGATCAGGAAGACTTCCTACTTTGTTTGCATGAATAGACCTTCAATTCTTTGTGACCTTCAATTCTTTGCGATCTTCAATTCTTTGAGAAACAATAAAAGTCTTATAAATGAGTAAACAAATAAAAAATGAAAAAAGCGAGGCTGCTAATATCCCTTCATACGCAAAGATTTTTCAATGTTTCCTTGACTCCAAATGAAAGCAGTGTTGTTGATTGTTTAGTCACTAAGTCATGTATGACGCTTTGCAACTCCATGGACTGTAGGCCACCATGCTCCTCTGTCCATGGGATTCTCCAGGCAAGAATACTGGGGTGGGTTGCCATTTCTTTCTCCAAGGGATCTTCTCAACTCAGGGATTGAACGTGTATCTCTTGCATTTACAGGTGGGTTCTTTACTACAGAGCCACGAGGGAAGCCCCAAAGCAAAGTGATGTAGGTCCAAAATAGTGATGTTTCCACTGAAGATGAGAAACAGGCCCATCAGGAGGCTAGGAATATTGTTCTCTAAAATATCTCATCCAAAAGGTAATCCTTCACATTCGGTAGTTTGAACAGTGGTTGTCAATCCCAGCTACAAACTTGATTACTCAGGAAACATTTCAACTGGGCTTGCAAATGAAAGAGACACAAGAGAGGGGGGTTCAATCCCTGCGTTAGGAAGATCCCCGGGAGGAGGGCATGGCCGCCCACTCTAATATTATTATCTGGAGAATCCCATGAACAGAGGAGCCTGGGGGTTACTCTCCAGAGGGCTGCAAAGAATCAGATACAACTGAAGTGACTTAGCACACACGCATGTACGATTATTGGTCTGGACTCTACCCAGTCAAATGAAATCATACTCTCTGGGTATGGCACCATCTAAATTCTCTACAAGTTTTCCAGTTGTTCCAAATGTGCCACAAAAGTTGAGAAATAGTAACTGAGAGGCAGGACCTGACAAGCAATGCATCCTTTTCATATCCTGGTTCAAGTCAGCTTCCACACATCGTTTTTAGNGTGACTTAGCACACACGCATGTACGATTATTGGTCTGGACTCTACCCAGTCAAATGAAATCATACTCTCTCGGTATGGCACCATCTAAATTCTCTACAAGTTTTCCAGTTGTTCCAAATGTGCCACAAAAGTTGAGAAACAGTAACTGAGAGGCAGGACCTGACAAGCAATGCATCCTTTTCATATCCTGGTTCAAGTCAGCTTCCACGCATCGTTTTTAGCATTGTCAAAGGGACCATCAACTAGCTTGAAACATTTCTAGAGTTCGGTAAGCTCACTTTCTACAGTTTGCAAGAATTAGAAGACTAAAAGGATGCCACTTGTTCACTGTCATTAGCACTGATCACTATTTCCAAACCAGAGTAAGTCCAGGGTCATGTCAACCACATCGCCTCACCTTTATCCCAGTAAAGTACAAGGGAACGCAGAGATGATGTTGAACAAAAGTGCATAAAGGCATAAACCAGAGCTGCGCAAGACGGAGTGTAACATTCAAACAGCTCTGCTGTAGCTTTCAGCTGGGAATAAAATAGCTATAAGCAAGGGAACACAGTGATTTCTTTCCAAGATAGCCCCACAGCAGCAAACAGCCACTGACATGTGATTCAGCGGAGGACAAAACACTCCAGACACCAGTTCAGAATTCAAGGAAATAATGCATAATGGGAAAGAAATCACTTACTTCTAATTCTTCCTGCCCTAAAAGAGAACTATCCCAAATCAGTTAAACATAAAAAAAATCATTCAGGCACATTTACTTAAATATATAGCCAAATATATGTAACTTCCTTGGAGGTTCAGTGGTAAAGAACCTGCGTGCCAGTTGAGGAGATGTGGGTTCCATCCATGGAGAAGGCAATGGCACCCCACTCCAGTACTCTTGCCTGGAAAATCCCATGGATGGAGGAGCCTGGTGGGCTGCAGTCCATGGGGTCACTAAGAGTCGGACACGACTGAGTGACTTCACTTTCACTTTTCACTTTCATGCATTGGAGAAGGAAATGGCAACCCACTCCAGTGTTCTTGCCTGGAGAATCCCAGGGANCAGAACTATCCCAAATCAGTTAAACATAAAAAAAATCATTCAGGCACATTTACTTAAATATATAGCCAAATATATGTAACTTCCTTGGAGGTTCAGTGGTAAAGAACCTGCGTGCCAGTTGAGAAGATGTGGGTTCCATCCATGGAGAAGGCAATGGCACCCCACTCCAGTACTCTTGCCTGGAAAATCCCATGGATGGAGGAGCCTGGTGGGCTGCAGTCCATGGGGTCACTAAGAGTCGGACACGACTGAGTGACTTCACTTTCACTTTTCACTTTCATGCATTGGAGAAGGAAATGGCAACCCACTCCAGTGTTCTTGCCTGGAGAATCCCAGGGACGGGGGAGCCTGGTGGGCTGCCGTCCATGAGTCACACAGAGTCGGACACGACTGAAGTGAATTAGCAGTAGCAGTAGCAGGGTTCCATCCCTGGATCAGGAAGATCCAATGGAAAAGGAAATAGCAACCCACTTAGTATTCTTGCCTGGGAAATCACAAGAACAGAGGAGCCTGGCTGGCTAGAGTCCATGGGGTCGCAAAAGAGTTGGATGCTATTTAGCCACTAAACAACATAGTCAAATATATAATTATATATTACATATATATTATGTGGCCACATCCAGTGACTACCCAATGCTATGAATCTGTTGCATATCTCTCAAGCCTTTTCAGTGTATCCAAGCAGTAATACATTGTACAATATATTAATTATATACAGATGGGGGTCATATATCATATGGGGTCATACGATGCAAATTAACGTACAGCCTGTTTTCTCAGCCCATCCACAGCAATCTTTTCACATCTATAACAATCCCTCTACCTTATCCTTTTCAAAACTGTATTATATTTAATTAAATAGATTATTCTTTAGTCACCCAGTTCCTGAGAGATATTTAAATAGTTAGTAATACTTTGGACTTAAATCACATGCCTTTGTCTTATTTCCTTTGGCTAAAATCCCAGTGGCAGAATGAGAACAGTAAAATAATACACATATTAAGCTTTGCTAGCATGGGGCTAGTATGTTACAGTCTGATGAAGGCTAAGGCTACAGATATATCTAGATTCAAATTCTATCTCTGAGGCTTACTAAGTGAGCAATTCACTTAGTGATTTGGAGTCCCAATTTCTTCTTTTGTAAAATAGAGATAATATTCCCCACATAATGGCTATGAGGCCTGATGATAAAAAAAAAAAAAGTAGTATATTGAGCAAAGCAAATAGTTAGCAAGAGTCTTGTACATGTTCTCTTTTAAAGCTTTATTTATTTTTTTTGCCAGATGGTTCTCAAGAAGAACTGCACAAATTTAGACATTTTCACCATTTCAGACATTGTCACACTTTTAAACCTTTGACTCATCGGAAGGGTGAAAACTAATACCACAAGGTTTTTTGCATTTGAATTTCTTTATTAGTGAAGCTGTGAAAGGATTTCAATATAAACTGGAACCAGAGGATATGAAATGAAAAATCGCATGCATGCACCCTCAGAAGAATGGAGTTTAAGCACTGAGAGACTGATTTCCATTAAATATCTGATTTAGAGAAGACCCAAGACAGTCCTGAGCAGTAAGATCTTGCCAAGACTCTCTCCCCATCCCCAAGGCAAGGAATTTGCCACTTGTATTCTGGCTGGGTGTCTGCCTCTGCAACGTTTACCCATAAATGCAGCCTGTCTCAGACCCTCAAAGGACTCCCCTGTAGCTTGTTACAGCATGTTTTTCCCAAATTACAACTGCTCTGCTAGTTCTGGCGGCTCAGATGGTAAAGAATGTGCCTGTAATTCAGGAGACCCAAGTTCAATCCTTGGTCAGGAAGATCCCCTCGAAAAGGGAATGCAATCCACAGCAGTATTCTTGCCTGAAGAATTCCATGGACAGAAGAGCCTGGCAGGCGAGTCTATGGGGTCACAGAGATTTGGACACGACTGAGTGACTAACATTTTCTTTTTTCTTTTTCTGCTAGTCCTGGATAAATGCAATTTCTGATGATTTGCGGCTGCCTCAGTGTCCCTCTTTAGGTTCACAAAGCTGATCAGTTCTTCTTATCCACTGCATATTTAGTTTTAAAAATACTCATAATTAGTCATGGAGTTTTCTTCCCCTTTCACCTCTGTTATGAAGCTGTTACACGATATTCCCGAAATTGGCAAATGACCGTCTGTGGTCCACATTTGACCTGCTGCCTGTTTGTGACAATGATGTTTTACTGCCCAGCAGTCACATCCATCCATTCACTATTGTCTACAGCGCCTTTCACGCTGCAATGGCAGAGTCAAGTAGTTTCCAAAAAGACTATTTGGCTCACAGACTAAAATACTTACTATTGAAGGTGTTGCAGAAAAAGTTAGTTGACCTTGCTCTGTAGTAATTTTTCCTGCTCATGACTGCCTCACTTTCTGGACTGTACATTTCCTCTAAGCACAAGAGCAGTACTATAACCATCAAATGCGCTTTACCTAGCACAGTCCTTGGGACAGAGTTGGTATTTAGTGAACATTTCAGACATCCTTTCTGTTTGGCTAAGCACCACAAAGTTCAGGAAATTTAAGTGACTGAAAACCACTTGAAGATTTAATCCTGAAAGAAAACTTCTCTTCTTTTTATTGGCAGAATTCTGCTCATCCTTCAAGGCCAAGGTCAAATACACATGATTTGAATATATCCTCTAAATCAATATCCTCCTCAAACAAACCAACCAATGGCTCCCTCCTCTAAGTACCACAGGCCTTTGGAAAAACCAACAACACAGAATTATAATTTCATGTTAAAATTAAGAGACTATGAGTCTGTCCTCCTTCTAGGATGCGGCCATTTTTTAAATTAGAGATTCTATTTTGCATTTCTTTTTATACCCTCAGCATCCAGCAAACAGTGGCCTTGCATTAAGTATTCATTAAATGAATGAATGAAGAATATACTCATTGTTAGTCTTAGCCTGGGTCATTTAACTTTCCTCTGCATTAATTTAACCACCAAACATAATATTTCCCCATCAGCTTTCAAGGTTAAGAGCTCCATCAGTCCACCTTGGAGTCAGGTGCTTAATTGACCAGACTGCTTGTGGAAGACATGGACTTATTCCCTTCCCACAGCAGGCAACGTTTTGCTCTAAACACTAGTGAACATCCCCTTGACTGGCTCTAGAATTCCTTTTTAACAAGGTATCTGCTGCTAAAGAGAAAAGCAATGAACCCAATAATCCTTCCAGCTTCTCACTCTCTGCATCGCTTAGGAGAGCAAAGGAAGGATGTGTGTAAGAAATATGATCTCTGGATTTCCTCAGCTCATTCGCTTTGCAAATATTTAATCAGAACTGGATCTGAAAGAAGCTATGTGCTAAATCCTGAACTATAATGCGCACCCCCTCCAATTTTTGTCTTCCTTTCAGTATGGAGGAAATCTTGTAAAACAGACTTTAGTTGTTGTTGTTGTTTTCCAACAGATGCATTTGAAAGTGTGCTCTCTCAAGAAGAAAATTAAAACAAACAAACGAATAAAAAGAGCCCAGCATTATATGGCAATCTACTATATGATTAGCCCAAGACCACATAGAAAATTTGCTGTCTCTGGGGATAGCTTCTCATCTGTGGAATAGAAATCCCACAAGCCCATTCCACTGATTCTAAAAATTCTATGAGTTTATGGTTGAAATTGGATTTCTCTGACTAAAGGTTGTGTGGTCCTATTCAGCCTCTTCATTCTGTTTAACAGATAATGAGTTATTTCGATTTTTAAAACAATCACCTGGCCATTGTAACAGAAATAAATTTGTGTTTGTAGAAATTAGTGTGTTGTTATCTTTCTGGTGTTTCTTATCTTCTAGTTATAACAACTTTTTAATTTTTATTTATTTATTTATTTATTACCAAGATATGCCCTCTTCTCTGGTAATTCCCTAAATGATATCCTCATTTGTTGAATGGTAATGAGGAATTCTAAAGCGCTCAGATTCCTCAGAGGGGCTCTCACTAAGAAAAATACCCTCAATATATTCACAAACGCATGCAGCTATATGAAAAGCAAGGGCTATTTAATTCTACGTTTAACAGAGCCAGTGTTTGGCTGGTAAAAATGAGAGAACAACACTTGGTATATCAGCTTACTCCATGTTTGACTGCTCCTCTTCCCGAGCCTGGGCTTCCTCTGTGGCTCAGCTGGTGAAGAATCCACCTGCAATGTGGGATACCCAGGTTCGATCCCTCGGTTGGAAAGATCCCTTGGAGAAGGGAATGGCTACCCACTCCAGTATTATGGCTTGGAGAATTCCAAGGACCGTATAGTCCATGGGGTTGCAAAGAGTCAGACGTGACGGAGTGACTTTCACTGTCACCTTCTCTCTTCCTTGGTCTGGGAGAGAATTTGAGAAATAAAGCCTTAAGGTGCCAGAGACAAGATGTTTACAGTAAATGTTTCAGTGCTTAAACCTACAAACATATTGGCTTTGGACTATCACAACTTAGGATGCAACAAACACTTGTATATTCAAATCATTAACTAGACATGTCACCCAAGAAAATGTACAGAGGGCTCAAGATCACATGCTATTAAAGAACTGCAACTTGAATCAAACACCCAACTTGATTTTGAGGTATGGAGGATCAGGTATGAAGTTCGTCCTTGATGGCGACTGATGTCTGTGACATCTTGCTCTGGAAAACTGTATGAAAAGTTGAAGACAGAAGTGACCTCAATGGTCTTATTTTCTTATGAAGTATATACCATCTGTAAGCTACCACAGATACAACAAGAACTCAGACCTGGACAAGCTGTTTGCACTACACCAGGTATAATGGACCATTTAAGAGTTCAAGTTGGTGTTTGAGTTCCATCAAATAACGTCAGATGACCGTGGCTCATCTATAAAATGGGAATAATAACATGGGCCTCACAGTATTGTTTAAAGATGAAATGAGACATCATGTACAAAACACTCACTGTAGTACCTGGTATATAGTGATACACATGTTAACTGTTATTGTGATTNGTGTTTGAGTTCCATCAAATAACGTCAGATGACCGTGGCTCATCTATAAAATGGGAATAATAACATGGGCCTCACAGTATTGTTTAAAGATGAAATGAGACATCATGTACAAAACACTCACTGTAGTACCTGGTATATAGTGATACACATGTTAACTGTTATTGTGATTCTCCATGCAATCACAACTTCACAGCAGGTTCTGGAGTTGCATCCCTTCCTTACATGGCTCCTTCAAGACCTGAGTCTATTTGCTGTTGTTATTCAGTCACTCAGTCATGCCCAGCTCTTTGCAACCCCGTGGACTGCAGCACACCAGGCTTCCCTGTCCTTCACCATCTCCCAGAGCTTGCTCAAACTTACGTCCATTGAGTCAGTGATGCCATCCAACCATCTCATCCTCTGTTGTCCCCTTCTCCTCCTGCTTTCAATCTTTCCCAGCACCAGGGTCTCTTCTAATGAACTGGCTTTTCACATCAGGTGGCCAAACTATTGGAGCTTCAACTTCAGCATCAGTCCTTCCAATGAATATTCATTGGTTTCCTTTAGGATCGACTGGTTTGATCTTGCTGTCCAAGGGACTCTTACGGGTCTTCTCCAGCACCACAGTTCAAAAGCATCAGTTCTTCAGTGCTCAGTTTTCTTTATGGTCCAACTCTCACATCCGTAAATGACTACTGGTAAAACCACAGCTTTGACAAGATGGATGTTTGTTGCAAAGTAATTTCTCTGATACATGGGTAAATACCCGAAGTGGTGAAAAAAAGTTTCAAATGTTTGATATTGTTTTAATAAAACCCTGGGGAAGGTTCCAATTCAAAAAATCTATAGATAATTGAGCCTCACTGCCTTCTTGGGGGCATGTCAGGTGAGTACAGAAGGGGCAAGATGGAGTTTTGCTAGGTTAGCTTTCTTCTGGCATGGAGATTTCTTGGAGGGAGCTATAGCTCTAAACTTTGTGTGTTTGGTGGATGAAGGAGTGGAAGAAGTGAAGGAAAAAAATCAGGAAACAGAAGTTAAGAGTAACTGAGAAAGCACCATGCGCACACAAAGAGTCTTCTTAGCTCCCAGTAGGTCAAATGAACTATTTTTTAAAATTAAAATCATATAATTCTCTGTGCTTCTTTATCCCCTTTTCAGCAGAGGAGTTGTTAATTTTCTGTCTTGCTTTCATAAAATGGTACATTTAAATCATCCCTGAACAATATATGTGTCTATATGGTTCTTACAATTCAAGATTTACACTGCACATTTCATAAAAAACAATGCATGTCTTTGATGTGTCATTTACTCAGATGCCACAAAGCCTTTGCTTATGACCTTCTCTTTGACTAAACTGTCCTTTCCCTCCTCTCACAACTAAAATCAGACTCATATTTCAAGCCCCTCTCCCCCAAAATGCTATTTTCTGTTGACATACCCAAGAAAAATTAATGACCATTTTCTCTTTCATCCTATTCTACTTAGTTGAAAAAAATGCTGGTATAATTTAAATATTTGTCTACAAGTCTGAATGCTTGCTTAAACTTTAGTTCTGATAGTAAGCCTATAGTAGGTTCTCAAAAGTCTTTATTAGAAAATGATGCTACTCCTTGTTTTGAGCATCAATTACTTTTCAAATATTAGAGTTTTTCCTCCAAATATAATCTAAATCTCTCCTGGTCTTTTTTAAGCATGTTCTCTGATTCCCTTTTTTCTACTCAAAGTAAAACAATTTATATTTTTACCCTTATCAAAGAAGTAAATTATTATTCAAAGAGACAAAGAATAAAACATTCTCGATAGGGAAAAAACTCCTACTTCAACCACCAAAGCACAAAATAATTCATATTTTGATGGAAATCTTTCCAGAATCCCTTCTTCCTCCTCCAACACAGAAACACACACAAGGGAAATACTACTCAGTCCATTTTTACTGCCATTGGTAAGCTTCTTGGGCTTCCCTGGTGGCTCAGCTGGTAAAGAATCTGCCTGTAATGCAGGAGACCTGAGTTCAATCCCTGGGTTGGGAAGATCCCCTCGAGAAGGACATGGTAACCCACTCCAGTATTCTTGCCTGCAGAATCCCCATGGACAAAGGGCTACAGTCCATGGGGTTGCAAAGAGTCAGGCATGACTGAGTGACTAAGCACACAAGTGCATGGTAAGCTTCTTATACACATGTCCTCATAAGATATTTCTTTACACTTTGGGTCTCTGAAGCATGTCAGCTGCTGTAGCAAGTTTCTGCTGCTCATTAACTCCACAGGAGACCCTTCTGTTAAAAAAGAGTTGAGCTAGTTCTTCCTCAGCTTAGTTCATTACCAACACAATTGTCAGCTAAATCCTTATTACAGTTGATTATATAAAAGGTAGATAAAGCACAGCAGGTGTTTCAGATTTTAAGTGGACTGGGCAGCATTGCAGGGACTAGAGCAATAGCTTCTCGCTTATAGTCTGAGTCAAAGTGAAGTGGACAGGACAGGGCATTCACATGAGGAAGGAAATAGACAATTTAGGAAGCACAGAGGGAGGGGTGTTATATGCCGTCGGTGCAAGCGTGGACTCACAGAATCCCACAGCAAGGCTCAAAGAGGGCTCATTTGTATCCTTCCTCTACCATGGAAAAATCTGGCTGAAGGAAGTTCATCAACTTGTAAGTCTCATGCACATGAAGCGATGGAATTGCAGAGTCAAACTTGGTCCCTCTGATTTGACATTCCATACCCTGGTGGCTCAGATGGTAAAGCATCTGTCTACAATGTGGGAGACCCGAGTTCGATCCCTGGGTTGGGATCCCTTGGAGAAGGAAATGGCANGGAAAAATCTGGCTGAAGGAAGTTCATCAACTTGTAAGTCTCATGCACATGAAGCGATGGAATTGCAGAGTCAAACTTGGTCCCTCTGATTTGACATTCCATACCCTGGTGGCTCAGATGGTAAAGCATCTGTCTACAATGTGGGAGACCCGAGTTCGATCCCTGGGTTGGGATCCCTTGGAGAAGGAAATGGCAGTCCACTCCAGTACTACTGCCTGGAAAACCCCATAGACAGAGGAGCCTGGAAGGCTACAGTCCATGGGGTCGCCAAGAGTTGGACATGACTAAGTGACTTCACTAACCCTGTAAAAAGCATTTCCCATGGTGCCCACAAGAATACCATACTTAGGGCTCTAACAGTGATCTCCCATACAGCTTTCCTGGTGACTGATGGTAAAGAATCTGCCTGCAATGCAGGAGACCTGGGTTCAATCCCTGGGTTAGGAAGATCTCCTGGAGAAAGAAATGGCTATCCTCTCCAGTATTCTGGCCTGGAGAATTCCATGGACAAAGGAGCCTCATGGGATACAATCCATGGGGTTGCATAGAGTTGGACATGATTAAGCAAATAATACTTTTTTCACTTTCATAGTAATTACACAGAAAGAGAACTACAAATCTAAGCACTAAAAAGACCTAATTATACTAACAGCTAAGCCATTTTAAATAAAAAATGTAGAAATGAAAGAAATATGTGGCTAACATATTTTTTTAACAATGGCAAAAATAATAAGGTAAGTGTAAAATAACTGATATGCAGTAATCTCATTTAATTATCATAGATTCCCAAGAAGTAGTTAGTACTACATGAAGGAGAGTTTGTCTTTGCCTAGATAGAGCCACTCTATCCATCTTTCCCCAGCCTCATCTGTGAATTTGTGTGGACAATCAGCTCCTTCATCCTCTGTCAGCTGGGTTCAAACAATGGAAAAAACCTGGCAGCACATTGAGAGGAAGAAGGAGAGAAAGGTCAGGGTCTTTGTATTCCTTGTTCCCTTTCTACAAAGACCACAGCTGGCTGAGTCCTTGGGCAGGTAAGTCTAATCAGGCAGCACTTTCTCTGTGGTTCTCTGTGATTTCAGGTTCAGATAATCACTCCATTCATCCACTGTCCAGGTCCACAGGTCATGAAAAACCACCGAGGTCACTAGCCCTGCGGATTCCCTGTTCACAGCCCACAACTATGTGAATACATCCTGCTGATGATACGGACTGCATTTCATCCCCGTTTACAAGTAAGAAATGGATATTCAGAGACATGAGATGGCTTTTCCAGAGTCACAGAGGTAGTAACTGTTAGAACTCAGATTCAACCCCAGACCAATAGCAAATCACAACCCACACCATCCTGCTGTCTCATGGTAATTCTTCTCCCAGCCTATAAAATCCACATTTCAGCCCCTGTTTTCTCTGAAGTCCTTGATAGCCTGATGACCCACAGAGCAATGAAAGAAATCCAACTCCTGGATCAGTGGGAAGCAGTAGTAATATCTTCAGCCACCACAGGAGAAAGTACAATTTTATGAACTGAGGTCAGTTAGCATTAAAAAAATGCTATAAATGTTATCTCCAAAATGTACACAGAGTAATTCACTTCTAAAATCTACCCATTAATGATACTAAGTATTTTCAAATATGAAAGAGAATATTTCAAGAAATTTCCATACGGAGGAGAAGGGGACAACAGAGGATGAGATGGCTGGATGGCATCACTGACTCGATGGGCGTGAGTCTGAGTGAACTCTGGGAGTTGCTGATGGACAGGGAGGCCTGGCGTGCTGCGATTCATGGGGTCACAAAGAGTCGGACACGACTGAGCAACTGAACTGAACTGAACTGAACATTCCAATACCAGACTAATGAATGCCTGTAGTGCCATTGTGGTTCTTAACTAGATAATACTGAACAAAATTAGAGGGAAGTGACAAAGTCACTGGAGAATCTCAGGGACAGAGAAGCCTGGTGAGCTACAGTCCACAGGGTCACAAAGAGTCAGACACAAGTGAAGCGACTTAGCAGGTACCCAGAGGGAAGTGTCAAAAGTCAAAGGAGAATCTTATAGAACAGGAAGTCTTTCAAAGGTTATTTATCTGAAAGGCATTGGTCTCCTTACTGGGGAAAAGGGGAGACTGTGATATCAATAATCCCACACTACTAGCCAACCAGTAAGACGTGGTAATGGAGAAGGCAATGGCCCCCCACTCCAGTGCTCTTGCCTGGAAAATTCCATGAACGGAGGAGCCTGGTAGGCTGCAGTCCATGGGGTTGCTAGGAGTCGACACGACTGACAATTTCACTTTCACTTTTCACTTCGTGCATTGGAGAAGGAAAGGGCAACCCACTCCAGTGTTCTTGCCTGGAGAATCCCAGGAACGGGGGAGCCTAGTGGGCTGCCGTGTATAGGGTCACACAGAGTCGAACAGGACTGAAGCGACTTAGCAGCAGTAGTAGCAGCAAGATGTGGTGATAAAACAATGATTCTAGAACTTCCCTGGTGACTCAGTGGTAAAGGAGCTGCTTGCCAATGAAGGAGACACAGGTATGATCCCTGGGTTGGGAAGATCCCACAGAAAAGGAAATGGCAACCTACTCCAATACTCTTGCCAGGAAAATCCCATGGACAGGGGAGCCTGGCAGGCTACAGTCCATGAGATCCCAAAGAGTTGGACATAACTTAGCGACTGAGCTCAGAATGTCTTATATTCTAATATTCAGAATTCTTTTAAAATTTTATCCATGATTCCTTTTAAATGTTGATTATTGCTTTTTCAATGTAAATTTTCAGTATTTTTATCATATATCAAAAAATCATGCAAATGATGTTTTAATGAATTGGTGCTCCTCACCTATTATATTACTGATTATATTTATGTTATAATTAAAAATACACGTTCCACAGTTTCTTCAATATACCTTATTTCCTAAGGAATAGTATCTCCTATTTAATAGTATGTTATTAAATATGAAAGAGTAACTTCAGTCCAGTCTAGTATTGTGAACTACTGGAGTTCTCTTATTTTAGGACATTTATCAATTTATTACTTTGTATGTTTTTCTAGATCTTAATCTTGACAAANTTAAAAATACACGTTCCACAGTTTCTTCAGTATACCTTATTTCCTAAGGAATAGTATCTCCTATTTAATAGTATGTTATTAAATATGAAAGAGTAACTTCAGTCCAGTCTAGTATTGTGAACTACTGGAGTTCTCTTATTTTAGGACATTTATCAATTTATTACTTTTTATGTTTTTCTAGATCTTAATCTTGACAAAAGTCCTTATAAATCTAGTTTCATTTTATCTAGTGAGCATTTTTTTTTATTTTGCTTTGTAGTATTTATTTTTATTGGAGGATAATCACTTTATAAGGTTGTATTGGTTTCTACAACAACATGAATCAGCTTATGTGGATATATATATGTAAACACATATATCCCCTCCCTCTTGAACCTTCCTCCCATCCCCCCACCCCGTCCCACTCCTCTAGAACATCACAGTGTCAAGCTGAGCTCCCTGTGTCACACAGCAACTTCCCACTAGCTATCTACACACGGTAATGTATATATTTCAATGCGACTTTCAATTCATTCCACCCTCTCCTTCCCCAGCTGTCCATTCTCTATGTGTGCGTCTCTATTCCTGCCTGGCAAATAGGTTCATCTGTACCATATTTCTAGATTCCACATATATGTCTTAATATACAGTATTAGTTTTGATGGTCCTTCCCAGTGCAGGGGATGTGGGCTTGATCCCTGGTTGGGGAACTAAGATCCCACATGCTGTGGGGCAACTAATTTTAATTTTTGAATTGAAGTATAGTTTATTTACAACATTCAAGTGTACAGAAAAATGATTCATGTGTGTGTGTGTGCGTGCTGAGTGGCTCAGTTGCGTACAACTCTTTGCNTTGGAGAAGGAAATGGCAACCCACTCCAGTGTTCTTGCCTGGAGAATCCCAGGGATGGGGAAGCCTCGTGGGCTGCCGTTTATGGGGTCACACAGAGTCGGACACGACTGAAGCGGCTTAGCAGCAGCAGCTACAGCAGCGCTTTTTCAAAAGAATAAAAGTTACGTGCATGGGGCTCCATAGATGGCAAATTAAAAATACACACTTCCTTTTTCTGGAAGAGGCAATGTTAATGAAATTCTGGCAAACTTTCAGACATTCAAAACATACACATTACAGAACAAATTTATAATTTTGGCAACAAAAAAAGCAGACCATTATTAAGTTGTATTGAGATACACAATTGCATGGCATGCTTTCAACTGTTCACTGGGACCATGGGAGGAACATTCTAAAGGTCCAGAAAAAATGGAAGAACAGAATGTAAAGGGATTGGTAAATTTAAAAAAAAATCAATTAGAAAGTAATTAGGTCGAATGGCATGCTTATATTTAATGGCTACTGAATACCTTAGCCTGAGGTCAGGCCAGGTGAGAAGTGTGGTTCTGTAGTTCGGGAAGAGGACACTGCAGTGGGGTAAGAAGGGTGGCAATAATCATTTTATTTGACAGGGTTTGTCGATTGTCCTGATGGCCAATTCCAATGTGGTGACTTTGTGTTGCAAATAAAGAATGTTTGTCTTCTTTCTGAGCTTTACTTCTGAGGCAATGCAAGCCCTGGAAATGGAGTTCCTGCACTCCTGCCAACCACTGCTTGGAGAAATTTTTGCTTGTTCCCAACACCTTTATAGGATGGACCTTTAAGCATATACTTCACAGGCAGTCATAACCCTAGAAGTTCTATTCACCATGAATTTAGGAGTTGCAAGCTTACAGGAAAGGAAGCTAGGAAGTCCAAAGGAAGTTCCTTTATCAAAAACATATTTTACATAGATTATATGTTTGTTGGGATGGAATTTATCTTGCCATGCCATTGTGCAGTAAATGTTATTTTTAACTTAGTTCACTTGTGGGGTCTTAAAGGAGGAGAATGAAGATTGACAAGGCTGCATGACCCAAGCAGAGCCTTGACTCCCTCATGGATTTCCTAAAAAGAAGGTCCTTGTTTTCTCTCCTCACATGATGGGTTCCGATTAGCTTAGAGCTTTTGGAGCATTGCACCATGGGGCATACTCTTTTCTCATGTAGCTAAAGCCCTCTGCAGAAATGTCCTCTCCCCTTTCCCTATTCTTGCTATTTCCATGGTAGGCATTGCTTTTGTTGGCTTCCCAGGTGGCGCAGTGGTACAGAATCCACCTGCCAAAGCAGGAGGTACAGGAGACACGAGTTTGATCCTCGGATCAGGAAGATTCCCCTGGAGGAGGAAATGGCAACCCAGTTCAGTATTCTTGTCAGGATAATTCCATGGACAGAGCAGCCTGGCAGGTTATGGTCCATAGGTCATAAAGAGTCCAACAGGACTGAGAGCACACACACACACATTGCTTATGTTATAATACATAGAATAAAACTAATATATTACTCCCTCTCTTCCCTCCTCAGTTGAGAAAACCACTTAAGCTTTTTATGGCTTTGCAAATTAAAGCCTGATCTTTCTCACCCAATAAATTATTCCTCTTTGCACGCATCCATTTCAGGCAAAAGCCACTATAAATCTGGAATTAAACAAATAAAGCCATCTTCCACGTGATGACTCAAAGACTGAGAAAAGCAAGGTTCTGAGTCAGAGGAAGGATTTTAGCATTTTGTGGACAGATTTTTCTGTTTGGTTATTCAGCCTTGTGTAGGATTTAATGATCTGAATCGACTCTTTGTAAAACCCACAGATCCATCTACGCAAAGCAAAAATAAACACACTTGTTAGAAAAGATCACAGCAACAGAAGGAATAGAACTCATGCATGTCTGCCCAGCGTTGCATGAGAGAGCACGTGATTACCCAACATGACCCCTGAAATTGACCGCAAACAGCAGTATTACTATCACCTTAATTGTCATATGTCACTAATGCTCTTGCCAGTATGTTTGGATCTGAAATAAATATTTTACTCATTAGAAATAAACAAATATGGCTCAGCCNATGTCTGCCCAGCGTTGCATGAGAGAGCACGTGATTACCCAACATGACCCCTGAAATTGACCGCAAACAGCAGTATTACTATCACCTTAATTGTCATATGTCACTAATGCTCTTGCCAGTATGTTTGGATCTGAAATAAATATTTTACTCATTAGAAATAAACAAATATGGCTCAGCCCCTTTAATATCTCACAATGTGAGGGTAGGGTTGGCACCACTGTCAACATTGATTGATTACCTTTTTCCACAATAGGTTTAAAAAAAATTGAGTTATGGCACTTGTGAGTTGGTCACTATTCAATATATTCATTTAGTCATTTGCAAAAGATGATTTAGTGAATGTTTACTGAGGGCCAGGCACTGTTTTAGGCACCAGATGTCTTCCTTTTGTGGAGCTTATATTACTGGGCTTTCCTGTTGGCTCTGACAGTAAAGAATCTGCCTGCAATGCAAGAGACCTGGGTTCAATCCCTGGGTCAGAAAGAACCCCTGGAGAAGGGAAGCTCATATTACAATAAACGTTCAAAAACATAAGTGAATCATCTAGTGTGTTATAAAGTGATAGGTTTTTGAGTAAAGCAGAAGTATGGCAAGGAAAATACAAAGCACTCAAAGGCAGCAGTCGCAGTATTGAAGAGGGTCATCAGGCTGAGGTTTATTGACAAAGTGAGACTGGAGTCAAAGTTTTAACGAGGCAGGGTAATTAGCTAGGCAGATACCTGGGCGGCAGGTTGGGGGGAGGATGGTTGTGCTCCCAGCAGAAGAACATAAGCAAAAACCTTAGAAAGGAAGGATGTACAACAGGTTTCTAGAACAGCTAGGATGCCAGTTTGATTGAAATGGAGGAAGAGAGAGGGGATACAGAATAGAAGATATTAGAAAAATGAGGGAGACAGATGACAAAAGCTGCTTGGATAGCAAAGAAGAGTCATATCAAATTCATTTAATACAAGTAATACTTTTGGTGCATCAGGTTCGTACCTAACCTTGCAACATTTTTCTAAGCAGGATTTGCTCTTCTTAAAACTACTGCTTAAAGCTACTACTATTCTACTGTTGGCAGAAGTCACGAAAATTATGTCTGGGCTCCTATAATCTTGTATCAGAAGTTTATATATCTTGCAAAGCTTTCAGTTTATGACATCTGTAAACACAGGGCAGGAAATATCATCATCTCAACAGAAGGAAAAACAAGCACCCTGCTTCAATCATCTCACTGGGCTTTGATATTTTTTTAAACATTCATGCTCTGTTCTACATCCAGAAAATGAGAATGAATACATTAGATTAAAAGAGAATGGCCCCAAGTGAGTGGCCTGAGCCTGGGCAAATAGGCCCAATTCTAAAATCTCTTTGAATAAAAGAAAAATTATTTTTGTTTGTTTGTTTCTTTGTTTTTCCTTAAGAGGATTTAAATAACAATATCTACCCTTCTGTGAGTGGTTGCTATGTGCTAGATACTATTTACATGAGTTAACACTTTAATTTCCACAACCATTCTGCTGCTGCTGCTGCTGCTAAGTTGCTTCAGTTGTGTCCGACCCTGTGAGACCCCATAGATGGCAGCCCACCAGGCTCCCCTGTCCCTGGGATTCTCCAGGCAAGAACACTGGAGTGGGTTTCCATTTCCTTCTCCAATGCATGAAAGTGAAAAGTGAACGTGAAGTCGCTCAGTCGTGTCCAACTCTTAGCGACCCCATGGACTGCAGCCCACCAGGCTCCTCCGTCCATGGGATTTTCCAGGCAAGAGTACTGGAGTTGGGTGCCATTGCCTTCTCCACAACCATTCTAAGAGAAGGATAATATAACTTTCCCCCAATATTACAGGTAAGGAAGCTGAGGCACTGGAAAAAAAAAAAATTGGTGACTTGTTTAGGTTGATACAGTTGGTAAGCAACAGATCTAAGATTCTCGCCCCATTAGCCTGAATCCAAAGCTCAAATTCTTATCTATCAGACTATATTGTATTATTTAGAAATCTGGAAGGTTTGTTAGAAATTTGGAAGTCTTTCTGAAAGTATACAAAGGGGAGGCTGACATTTGACTACATGACGCAAACACACTGGAGAAGGCTCTGCTCTTGGGAAAGACTGAAGGTTTTTAAAAGGAGAAGGGGTTGGCAAAGGATCAGATGGTTGGATCACAGCATTGATTCAATGGGCATGAATTTGAGGAAACTCCGGGAGATAGTGGAGGACAGAGGAGCCTGGTATGCTATAGTCCATGGGGTTGCAAAGAGTTAGACATGACTTAGCTGCTGAACAAGAAAACAAAGAGCAGTGAGTGTGGGAGAAGAAGAAAGTGTGAATAAAAACGGAACGCCCCCCCAACACACACACAGAATGAAAGCTCTCTTTCATTTCTCCCTCCCACATTCAGGCTATCCAACACTCTCAAAGGCAAATCAGTTCAGCATCAGAGCAGTTATCTCNCCATGGGGTTGCAAAGAGTTAGACATGACTTAGCTGCTGAACAAGAAAACAAAGAGCAGTGAGTGTGGGAGGAGAAGAAAGTGTGAATAAAAACGGAACGCCCCCCCCCCAACACACACACAGAATGAAAGCTCTCTTTCATTTCTCCCTCCCACATTCAGGCTATCCAGCACTCTCAAAGGCAAATCAGTTCAGCATCAGAGCAGTTATCTTCCAGTCAAAAGATGGAGAGACGATCTAGAATTATCAGAAGATGGAATAACACCATGAAAATGATCAAACTCAATGCACAGGAAAAAATACATGATCTGCAAGAACACAGACTTCACAGAGCAAATAGAAGACTCTGAAAGACTATAGCAGAAACTAGCACACTATTGTAAAGTAATTATACCCCAATAAAAAATTACGATCTATTGAATGATAAGTATGTGGGAAAAAATAATTTTAGGTGATGCAGGTCATGTAAATTAAAACTCACAAGGCAACTTTATTACTATTTTACTAGAAATGATGTAAGTCTGTTCTTCATTGATTTAAAAGATTTTGGTTTTGTTTTGAATTAAGCCATTAGAAAAATTCATCAAAGTGTCAAAAAATTATATTCTGAGATAAGAAATGGATCCTGTCCATTAGAGAAGAACAAGTCTGCATGAAAAAAAAAAATTAATGGAAAAGAAATATTGGACTTAGAAGCAAGATTGCTGCATTATGAGCTGGGCAGGATAGCAGAAGGGGCAAGGCCATTAAGCAAAGGAGGGAGTTGAAGAGGGGAACGTACTTGTTGCACAGTGCTAAGGGGCGGAGAAACATCTGGAGAAATGGAAGCTTGACTCACACATCACTTTTCACCACGTCTCTCAGCCTCTCAATTCCCTTCCTCTCCCTGGAAGTTTTATATACTTGTTCTTGTGTCTCTCTCTGTGTGTGCACGCTTTCGTTTTATAAATTGAACATTAGTGTGTCTATATTTTCTGGAATTTTCTCTGTCCATTAATTGCATGGCTAGAATTTCCAAATTTTCCTCTATGTGCTTTTCTTGGCATACATTTATTTCAGCAATTTTCAAAATAGAAACAAAAATATATTGGAGTAAAGATTTTTGTATGTTTCCCTGATATAGATACTTACCCATTTATTCAACATTTTTAGCAAGCTGAATTAAAATTTTCCGTACTGCCTCTGAGTTGCTGATTTGATGAGCAACAACCACACATGTAAATGGGAATTTACTCATTTTTTCTCAGTTAGTTTTCAAAGGCTTGAAAAGATGTGAATGGGATGCCTAACTTTATTCAGCAATTTAACGAACATTACTGAATACAGTGCAGGTGGCTGACTCTATGGTAAAAATAAATAAAAAATAATGATTTGAGGTCTTTTCCCATTCAGGATTTCAGGATACATTTTCTTACAGAGAATATGGACACTTAAACAACTATCACATAATTTGCTAAGGCTGTGATAGATGTTTTTATAAATTGCTATGGGAATACAGACAAGGAAATTTGCATGGTGCAGAGAGAGATCAAGTCCTGAACCAAAGAAAAATGCACTGCATTTACTTAAATAGATATATATATTCACTGTATATAATAGATATTAATTATTTTTTTTAAGGAAGAATCAGTGCCACATGGTGGCCAACTAAATGGGCTGAGAAGAGAAGGCAGCAAAATGCTGAGCTGAAGGTGACTCAGATATATCCTGGAAAAATACCTACTTGCTTCTGTTAATTAAGATGGAGAAAATAAAAGCATCCTTGAACTGACTTGTAAGGAGCAGGGAGAATGGATGATTTTAGTCCTAAATATATTGTTTTCATATGCTATGGGCCAGCTAAATGGAGCAGCAGTCCTATAGAGCAAAACTATACCATGTTTCATGATTTTTATATTAAACATAACATTAAAACACTAACATAGTGAAGACTATGAGAAATCTTATGGCAAAGAAATTGGCTGAATTGATTTAATCTTGCTTATTTTTGTTTTCCTAAGTATTGCTATACCCTGTAGAACAGGTAGCTAAAAGAACTTTGAAAAATATTGTAATATTGACATATATGTTATGTAAGATTCTCTGAGGAGCGTATTGTTAAATCCGGATGTTTAATGAGACCTTTATCTACTCTTCTTCTCCTCTGTCTTCACAAGGTTCCTTTAGGCATCCCGATGAAACCAACACGTGTAAAATACTTTTCACCTAAAATCATCGCCATGAAGATCTGAGGGTCATCTCTGAAAACTTCTGGCAGTGAAGCCTAGCATTTTTGAAATACTGTGTCAAAAGCTGAGTTGCTTTGCATCGCTAGCTGCGTCCCACACTCTCGATTTGTGTGGCGTGTAATATGGCACAGCTTCCATGCATCTTCCTGAGTCAGGAAGATCCTCTGGAGAAGGGAATGGCAATCCACTCTAGCATTCTTGCCTGGAGAATCCCACAGACAGAGGAGCCTGGCGGGCTACAGTCCCTGGAGTTGCAATGAGTCAGACAGGACTGAGCAACTAATTCTACTACTACTTCGTGCATGTAAGAGAAAATAACCAGTCTTTTCACTGTTGCAGAGGGAACTGATCATTTAGAGTAATAAGGTCCTACTTCTTCAGCCCAGCAGGGCTGCCTGAATGTCAGAGAATGAAACCCTAAACTGTAAAGAGCCCCTTTCACCCTGGTAAGGACACCAGACCGAGGTCAGCTCTTGGTCCCTAAACCCACTTCTGCTGACTCTTAGGTCACTGTCAGCCTGAAGTTTGATCAGACACTGCCTGTACCTGCGGCCTTCTGTGTGATTTGTGCGGGACACGCCGTGGCTGCTGGCCGTCACTCAGCCCAGGGGACAGTACCCTTCTCTGTCACTGTGGGGGCCCACCCTCGTCAGCAGCCAGGTAGCCCCATTAGGCGCCAGACTGAAGTAGCCCGCGTGTCATGTCTGCAGGTGGTTCCTGAGCCAGAAGTGGTAGCGGGGCTGGCATGGGACAGGCCAGCACCCCACAGCACCTCTCATAGTTAGAAAGGCATCCATAGAGAAAAGGGGGGCACCCAGGCAGGAGGCCTGCGCCTTTGGTTGCCATCTCAGGGACTTGGTCATGGAACCAGCACCCTGCCCTACTTGTATCTGAGGTCTCAAGGTTATAGAAGTCAAAGGCTCCGGGAGACAAGAAACCACAGGGCAGACCAAGAGGCAAACACACCACCAGGCGGCCCAGCTGGGGACCCCAAGGCCTAGCATGAAGGCACTCAGGACAAGATAGCTTGAGGCCAGGGTCTTACCAGGGGATGACACGGGTGCTTCCTGGAACCCAGACACCCTGAGTGTTACCACCACGGGCCACACCCTTGCTAGGGTGTCAGCACTCGGCCAGGATGCAGCCCGCAAACAAGGTGAAGTCCCAACACTCCTGTTCCCATGCCAGAGCCTGGATCTGTCTGGGAGGAGTCGGCACAGGTCACTTAAGCCTCAGCGTTGGAGGCGTCTGAGGTCTCGCCAAGGGGACATTAGCGCCTCGCTCCTGATGCTACGGGATAAAAAGTCAGGGCAATGTCTTCAGCTCCTCTTCACCTGTCCCCTCCCCACTTTGTCCGCTCAGCATCTCATGAGATAGAAGACTTACATGATTGTTAGGCTGAGGAAGAATAGAATATTTTAATCTTTTCCCTTTGGGAGCAGGGGCCACGGAGCACAGGCATTTCTCCGACTCTCTGTGTAGTCAGCTTACCCAGCCAGCACTGGTTTGACTGGACACTGAGTCAGTCCAGTATGGGTTGGGTTAGTACTGCCTGTTGGGCTTTCAGACTAAGATATGTTTCCTAATCTTATCTTTATCACCAGTGAAGAAATTATTCATTCTTCCACAGGCCTTAGTATTTTCTCTTATTTTTGACTTATTTCTTAGTCTAGAACCTAGGCAGGGAAGAGGTTTCTTATTTACTGAACCCTGATGGGGTTCAGGACAAGCCACTCTCAAATAAGGAACTGTGACATATTGATTATTTTGAATTAAATTGACTTAAGAAGCAGTTGTTACAAGCAGGACACTTTCAACCTCCTCTGTCCCCTTGAAGAAAGAAAATCAATCTCTCATATGTAAGGTACTCTCCGTGTGCCGGGAAGTGAAAGACATCCTTATCACCAGGAATGGGGAATTCAAGGCTGAGAAGGATATGTCCACAAAGCTGTTACTTCTTTACTCATTTACTGCCCCAAATTCAAATTTCTTTGTCTAGTCAGTTCCTCATAAATTTATGTTTTGTCTAAAAGATATNGAATCTGCCTGCTCAATGCAGAAGACACAAGAGACATGGGTTCAGTTTGCAATCCACTCCAGTATTCTTGTCTGGAAAATCCCATGGACGGGAGTCTAGCAGGCTCTGGTTCATGGGAGATGTGTATAAGAGACAGGTCTAAAAGGTATAAAAATTGCCATCTTTGGTCACTCTGAGTATCAAACTTTCATAAGCTCCTGTGTATATAACATTGAAATGTTTTTTCTCTTATCAATATATTTTGTGCTAATTTAATTATTTGTTGTTGTTGCTGTTTAGCCACTAAGTTATACCCGACTCTCTACAGACCTCAAGGACTGTAGCCCGCCAGGCTCCTCTGTCCATGGGATTTCCCAGGGAAGAATACTGGAGTGGGATGATTGGCCAACCACAAAACCAAGAAGGGATGAAGGAAACTCTTCCTCCCATACAATCCCCTCAACAAGTTCCTCGGCTTTATTAATGATTCAGGTATGCGGCCCTGTGGAGGGTCTCACAGATTTTTCTAAGAACTCAAATGGTTGACTAGATCTGGGAAGTGATACTTATTTGTGCTAAGTAATGCCCTCAGCATGTTACACAAAGTATATCTTATTTCACCCTCACAACCTACAGATGAGGATAAACACTATTAATATTGCGGCTTCAAAACAACCAGAGGTTCAGGGACTTTCAATAATTTGTACCACGTCAGGCAGCTTCTGAATTCCTTGCTCCACTGCCCAAGCTCTGCACCACGGGTTACTTGGAATTCCTATAGAAACCAAATGATGGCCCTTCCCTTCCTGCCGTATTTGATCCAGCTCAGTTCAGCTCAAACTTGGAGGAGGATTATGTCTGGTAGTTTGGAAGAGCTTGATGGTTACTAATGAAGGTTCTAAAGTCTCTCTCATTTTGTATCCAGCTCTAGCTTTATCATCTTGGACAAATGATATATGGATATCAAGTGTCCATTTATTTTATCTAAAGCCAGCAAAGTAATAATAGTCCTTACCTCTTAAAGTGAAACAAAATGTTGCATATAAAGTATGGAGCACAGAGCCTGGAACATAGACATCTATGCTGTCCTCAAAGCCTGATGGTAAGTCGCAAGTGTTTAACTATGTTTTTTCCTAGGNAGCTTTATCATCTTGGACAAATGATATATGGATATCAAGTGTCCATTTATTTTATCTAAAGCCAGCAAAGTAATAATAGTCCTTACCTCTTAAAGTGAAACAAAATGTTGCATATAAAGTATGTAGCACAGAGCCTGGAACATAGACATCTATGCTGTCCTCAAAGCCTGATGGTAAGTCGCAAGTGTTTATGTTTTTTCCTAGTCTGTACTGCTGTTTCTTATGAGCAAGTGCATGGAAAAAATAATTTATATATGCCATACCAGTGTTACTGATTCAAATAACATACATGCCTTGGTCACAGAATCACTTACAATCATACTTCTGGATTTCATGCTTTAGTGTCCAGCAAAATGCATATGGAATTTGTTATGGGTGGGGGTATGCTTCCATTAAATAAAAATTAGATGTTTATTTTCAATAAATTCACTCACTCAGAAAGGCCTAGAATTTGTTCCTTTTTCTAGAAATGCTCTTTTCTGAGCCCCATTCCTCTAATTGGCTAACTCCACTACTCAGGCTTCGTACCCCAGAATGAACATGCTTCAAAGAGGCTCTTTCTGAACACTGGGCTCTGAGGCCCCTAGCTCTAGGCTCACCAAGCAGGTGTTCCTTTCCTCTTTGTAATAATTTGTGAACCAAACAAGACTTGAGTCATGTCTGTCTTATTTGGTACTGTTTGCCTCGGATCTAGCACAGTTGTGGGGAGGTCATACATATCTGTCAAGTTGAATTGATTGAAAACGGTCCACGTTCTGTCAGATAAATGAGGGCAAACCAACATATGTATGACATTTACCTTATGCTAGGCATTTAACAGACACAACTAAAATTCATTCTTAACAATTCCACATGATACCCAGTATTACCCATACCCCTACTCCCCCCAAATGCTGAAGCTTAGTATGGTTAAGTATCAGGGCTCAAAGGTTATCAGCTGCTAATCAGCAATTGGATTCAGAGCCGGGTGTATTCTACTACAACGCCATCACTTTTATTACTATGCGGATGGATGCAGCAAGACCAATGGAGTGTATTTTGATTCGATGGACAGACAGACAGACAGATAACATGTTGTTGTTTTTCAGTCACTAAGTTGTGTCTGTCTCTTTGCAGCCCCATGGACTGCACCACGCCAGACTTCCCTGTTCTTCACTGTCTCCCAGAGTTTACTCAAACTTCCGTCCATTGCATCGGTAATGCCATCCAACAGTCTCATTCTCTCTTGCCCACTTCTCTTCCTGCCTTCAATCTTTCCTAACATCAGGGTTTTTATAATGAGCTGGCTCTTCCCATCAGGTGCCAAAGTATTGGAGCTTCAGCTTCAGTATCAGTGCTTCCAATGAATATTCAAGATTGATTTCCTTTAGGATGGACTGGTTAGATAGATGACACAGACTTTTTTGTTTCTGAAACAAAATATGTAACTAAGACACATGAATGGCAATGTCACTTTATGTCACTCAAACTTTACTAGATCTTTCGAATAGCCAGATGTACAAAGTTGCTTCCCAGGTGATTAAGCTAGTAAAGAATCTGCCTGCTCAATGCAGAAGACACAAGAGACATGGGTTCAGTTTGCAATCCACTCCAGTATTCTTGTCTGGAAAATCCCATGGACGGGAGTCTAGCAGGCTCTGGTTCATGGGGTCTCAAAGAGTTGGACATGACTGAGCACGCATGCACACTGACTGACTGACAAAATTGTTGTCGTGCTTGGGTTGAAAACAAAGTCCTTTCCCAGCACTACAAGCCAACACAGAAGGTTAATTTTTCTGCTGATTCCTCTGAGCAGGTGGTGGCTGCTGACGGTGCTTTCCCTCTTGGACAATGACTGCGATGAAGCACCTGAACATCTCATTCATTTGCACAGAGAAGACAGGCTGCCTCCAGTACAGCAGAGCTGCACATTTCATTGTCAAATAATGTAGCAGGAAATGGAAAGTATTCACTCAATGACCTAATGCATACCCTTCTTCCCTGGTGTGTGTTGACTCCGTGCTTTGGACAGCCTGGATTAAACAAAACTGTGGGGAACTGCTCCATCGCTTAATCAACTCTCCAACTGGAAACACTTTTCTGACACTGACATCTAATTAACAGTAATAATAAAAGTAATGTGATGGTACTGATACTTTGGCCAAAATACAGAGTAGTGTCACCAAATTAAACTTTAGCAGAAGCTTCCTACTACTTGCCCATCTTTCATCCTAATCACTGCCAAAAAAAAAAAAAAAAAACAACTTACAAGCCACATACTCCCCAGTTGTGATGTATGTCTGAAATGAATTTGCATAATGAATGGCAAAATTGAAATAAACACTAATTACGTACTGAATGAGATCTGGAGAGGTGATTCTAGTAATTTGACCAGCTAATCATCAGGAGATGATTTCTCAGCTATCACTGTACATACAAGAAATGCACTGTTAAAAATGCAAAACCAGTGGGTCAGTGCTTAGGACAATGGCCCCAAGGGACACAGACATAGGCCATCATGATTCTGTCACTGTTTATAGTCTGTGGACAACATGCTTATATAGTTAGCATGTGTTGACCACCGATATGACAGGTATTCCTCTAAGGTGTCCACATAGTGAAGTTAGGTAAAGATGAGGGCGCATGCTCAGTCGGATTCAACTCTTTACGACTCCATGGACTGTAACCTGCCACTTTCCTCTGTCCATGCAATTTTCTAGGCAAGCATACTGATTCACTTCAGTTGCTCAGTCATGTCTGACTATGTGCGACCCANCGATATGACAGGTATTCCTCTAAGGTGTCCACATAGTGAAGTTAGGTAAAGATGAGGGCGCATGCTCAGTCGGATTCAACTCTTTACGACTCCATGGACTGTAACCTGCCACTTTCCTCTGTCCATGCAATTTTCTAGGCAAGCATACTGATTCACTTCAGTTGCTCAGTCATGTCTGACTATGTGCGACCCAATGGACTGCAGCACGTCAGGCCTCCCTGTCCATCACCAACTCCCAGAGTTTACTCAAACTCATGTCCATTGAGTTGGTGATATCTTCCAAAGATCTCATTCTCTGACTGGAGTGGGTTGCTATTTCCTACTCCAGGGAATCTTCCTGATGCAGGGATCAAGTTTAGCTAATTTGATCTACACCATTTTATCTTTTAAAAATGTCAAAAGCACAAAGAGTTTAAGTAACTTGGCTAACAACTTATCGTATCTGATGAACAGTAAAATCTAGAATTAACCCAAGATGCCTGCTTCCAAAGTCTCCACCATAAAGTTAAGCTACCTTTCTCCATCTGTAAGTACTTATGGCTGAATTTATGCGGTGAACACTCTCAGTTTGCTATTAGAGGAAAATTGCCATTTAAAAATTATTTCCAATCTCCAATATCAACTTTATTATAACTTTGACTTTGGAAATCATCATCAACCAAATGACTAATGTAAAGTGAAAGTATGATGACCCTTGCAATTGGCTGCCGTTTAATCCAGACGTTTAGTTCAGTTCAGTTGCTCAGTCGTGTCTGACTCTTTGCAACCCCATGAATAGCAGCACGCCAGGCATCCCTGTCCAGCACCAACTCCTGGAGTTCACTCAGACTCACGTCCATCAAGTCAGTGATGCCATCCAGCATTCTCATCCTCTGTTGTCCCCTTCTCCTCCTGCCCCCAATCCCTTCCAGCATCAGAGTCTTTGCCAATGAGTCAACTCTTCACATGTGGTGGCCAAAGTACTGGAGTTTCAGCTTCAGCATCATTCCTTCCAAAGAAATCCCAGGGCTGATCTCCTTCAGAATGGACTGGTTGGATCTCCTTGCAGACCAAGGGACTCTCAAGAGTCTTCTCCAACACCACAGTTCAAAAGCATCAATTCTTCAACACTCAGCTTTCTTCACAGTCTAACTCTCACATCCATACATGACCACTGGAAAAACCATAGCCTTGACTAGAAGGACCTTTGTTGGCAAAGTAATGTCTCTGTTTTACATGAATTCTAATTCAACATGTTTAGAAAACTGAGGGGATACTCAATTATACATCTAAGTTGTTTAGTCTCAGAATGGAAATGCCTAAGAAAATCACTAAGATTTATTTTCCATTGGCTACTGTTCAGTAGAGGTAGTTCACAGTGAAACCATTGGCAGAAATGTCTTCCGGCAGTTGTCTACAACATGGAAATCTCAGTTTAGGCCAAAAAGTCAATAGCTATCATAAAAGTTAAATTACTTCCTTCACTACAAATCCCAGAGCACTGTTGGAGCATGTGTAACCCTGACATAGTTGTTCCATGTAACAATGCTCTAGCCTGGTACTTCACATACATGATCACTCATCTTCATGATTATTAAGTAGTTTTACTACCTCTATTTTACAAATAAGGAACTCTGAGATATTAATTTGCTCAGAGTTACACAGAGTGTAAGAAAAAAAGTTAAATCAAATCTAGATTTCCTTAGAAAAATTTTCTCAAAAGTTTTCCAATCCTTGCTTATAAATATTCTCATAACATCTCCAGATTAATAAAAATTTTCCATGTATCCCTAACACCATTACTCCTTAATGTCTTAACTTCTTTCCAGCATTGAAGGCAAGAAATCAGCAAGAAGAGTCTTGAATTAAAACACAGCCTAGATCATTGCTGAGTCTGGCTTTTCTTCAAAGAGTTATACCTCGTGACTAGTTCATTTAGTCTGTGCATATGTGCTCAGTCACTCAGCTCAGCCACTCAGTCTTGTCCCACTCTTGCAATCTCATGGACTATATCCTGCCAGGCTCCTCTGTTCATGGGATCAAAAATACTGGAGTGGATTGCCATTTCCTCCTCCAGGGGACCTTCCCAACTTAGGCATCAAATCCATGTCTCCCACGTCTCCTGTACTGCTCGAAAATTCTTTAGCACTGAGCTGCCAGTGAAGCCATTTAGCTCATTCATATGTATTTGCACACCAATTCAGAGGAACCCACTGGTATTTTAAAATACCAGAGACTTTGCTATAATTCTATCACCCAGTCACATATCTGCCCCACAGGGCAAATCTATAACTGCCCAGAAATACAGAATAAAGGCAAATATTAAGAAAGTATATTGTAAGAGAATTTGAGGCATACTCTCTAGTTAGAATACTTAGCTGTATAATATTTTATTTATCATAATTCAGTTTGGTCCATTATATATCATCATATATGCTGAAAAAAAATTTAGCATGATTTTTTAAATTAAAAATAAATTCTCTTCAACACTGAAAGCACTGAAATCACAGCAATAAATAGTACATGATCAGAGGCTCAGACAGCAATTGAATAATATTTTATTACTTTTTCTGTGACAAAAGTAAATACTATAGACTTCAATATCTTACTTTCAATTCTATCTTAAAATAAGTAGAGGAAAATCATGATTAGATATTTGATGGAAAAGAAATCACTAGACTAGACATGAGAGCATTTTTGCAGTTCATTCATAAATAGACAGGAAACATGTTTTTCTTAATTTAAAATGAAGCAATTGTGTCCCATGTAAAATAGATACACCTACTCAAAATTCAGACTGTTTCTTATAATGAATATATACTTTATCTGGGTGATCTCAATCATTGTTATAGCTTGAAATATCACACATTTTCCCAAATTCTTAGCTGATAGAAAATCTCAGCTTCTGGCTTGATTTCCAAATCCATTTATACATTGGATATTTTCCTTTGAATGGCCTACGAGAAAGTCAAGGCCCACATAAGAATTAATTCTAAATGAAATCAAGAAAATAGTTTTTATTAAAACACAAGTGGGTGGGTCTACTTCATTACAATTATCAGTTGATCTAGTCTAGATATTTCTAGTCTGGATGATCACAGGTAGAAGGAAAGGCCACCCATGTGCTGTATTTCCACGCTCATTTGTGTGTGTGTGTATGCTCCGTTGCGTCGAACTCTCTGGCCCCATGGACTGTAGCGCACCAGGCTCCTCTGTCCATGGGATTTTCCAGGCAAGAATACTGGAGTGGGCTGCCATTTCCTACCCCAGAAGATCCTCCCCACCCAGGGATCAAACCTGTGTCTCCAGCAAATCCTGCATTGGCAGGCACATATTTTATCACCAGGGCCACCTTCTCTCTTCCACCCCACCCTGTTCTCATTTACATCACTACAAAAAGCATTGCATAAGTCTCAGCCCAGTTCCTGGGCACCCCACTATGTTGAATTCTGGCCAACACTCTCTTGAGGTACAATAAGCTGCCCTTTGACTTCCTAAAACTCATCCACACCTGCCACACAGACAGAGGCAGAAGACAGATGCTGAAACGGCAGCAACAGAAACAAGATGAAAACAAGGGCAATCATTCTGCGATCAGCCTGGTGTGAACAAAGGAGTGGGGACCTTGTGTACGGCTCCTGGCTTGCTGTCTGGAAGCAGAATTGAGAGAAATGTTCAATATGCCAAGCTACGGCAAAAGCAATTCTTCATTCATGTTCTTAGTCAAAAAAGGTCTGATTGCTATCAAATCAATATTCATAATAATATCCACAATAAAATTTCTCCCATATCTTGAGTTGTATATACAACTCTAGCAAACCCATAAAACATGTAATTTGCATTTGTGACACTTATATAACATCAGGTTATATGCTCCTGAAGGAAGTTGCTATTTCCCCAGGACTGACCAGAGTCACAAAGTCACCGTGAGGAGGCTCAAACTCATCTTCTTCCTCCAAAGGTCACTTCTCCAGAGAGGCCCTTCCTGACAAGGCTCAGAGCCCAGCACATCCATTCCTGGCTATCTATGTCCACGATGTCACATTCTTCCTGTTGTGTGCTCACATCATCCCTGCAGGGTTTCTTTAGTCTTTTCCAGCTCTCATCTCACTTGTTTGTCATCCATGGATTGTTTCTGTGTTTATCTCATTGGAACTCCTCTCCTCTAACTAGCATTAAGTTTCATGCTTATGTAATGACTAATTCTATTGTTTTCTTTTTCTTTACATAATATTACATTCCTTGAACCTCAGACAAGATAATGGAGTGAAGTGTCTGATTCAATAAAGATATCGTTTCTATTACAGAATGTCACAGTCCAAGGGAATTAAGAGTGTTCAAGAAAGTAAAATCATAAAATTGCATGATACAGAAGCTGAAGGGTGGGGCCTAGAAATTGTTTCTTTCAACTCTTCATTTTATAAATAGTGATTAAGGCTGAAATACTGACTTAGGTCCAGAAGACTAATTTACCTCAGACCTTTTGCAACATTTTACATTTTACCTGAAATTTCTGTTCCAAATGATTATGCCACCTAACTCACACTCACCCTTCAAAACCCAAGTTGAAAATTACTTTGTAGCAAAGAACTTCCTGCTTTCTCAAGATAAAATCAATGTCCTTGAACTTCAGTACATGGTCTAATATTGAATGTTTATTTGATAACCATGCCAGAAGACTTTTCCAGTCTCAAGAAATGAGCAATAACAACATAAACAAATAATATAAGGAAGGTCCATTTTCAGAAAATGCTCAGTTTTTAAAATTCATAAGTTATGAGGTAAATCTTCCTTTTGCATGCCCAATTCAGTTCAGTCTCTCAGTTGTGTCTGACTCTTTGCAACCTCATGAATTGCAGCAGGCCAGGCCTCCCTGTCCATCACCAACTCCTGGAGTCCGCCCAAACCCATGTCCATTGAGTCAGTGATGCCATCCAATTATCTCATCCTCTGCTGTCCCCTTCTCTCCTGCCCTCAATCTTTCCCAGCAGCAGGGTCTTTTCAAATGAGTCAGCTCTTCCCATAAGGTGTCCAAACTACTGGAGTTTCAGCTTCAGCATCAGTCCTTCCAATGAACACCCAGGACTGATCTCCTTTAGGATGGACTGGTTGGATCTCCTTGAAGTTCAAGGGACTCTCAAGAGTCTTCTCTGACAGCATAGTTCAAAATCATCAATTCTTTGGTGCTCAGCTTTCTTTATAGTCCAACTCTCACATCCATACATGACCACTGGAAAAACCATAGCCTTAACTAGATGGACCCTTGTTGGCAAAGTAATGTCTTTGCTTTTGAATATGCTATCTAGATTGGTCATAACTTTCCTTCCAAGGAGTAAGCGTCTTTTAATTTCATGGCTGCAATCACCATCTGCAGTCATTTGGAGCCCAGAAAAATAAAGTCAGGAATTTTTTCCACTGTTTCCCAATCTATTTGCCATGAAGTGATGGGACTGGATACCATGATCTTAGTTTTCTGAATGGTGAGCTTTAAGCCAACCTGTTTCATGCCCAAATGTATGTAAATTACATGTTATGATAACTTAGCATTTACTTTTAAATTCTAAGACACCTGACCATCATGTCAATATTTATTCTACATCATTTTGCTAACAAAGATCCATATAGGCAAAGCTATGGTTTCTCCAGTAGTCATGTATGGATATGAGAGTTGGACTATAAACTAGGCTGAGCTATGGTTTTTCCAGTAGTCATGTATGGATATGAGAGTTGGACTATAAACTAGGCTGAGCACCAAAGATTTGATGCTTTTGAACTGTGGTGTTGGAGAAGACTTGAGCATCCCTGGGACAGCAAGGAGATTAAACCAGTCAATCCTATAGTAAATCTACCCTGACTATTCATTGGAAGGACTGATGCTGAAGCTGAAGCTCTGATACTTTGGCCACCTGATACAAAAAGCCAAATCATTGGAAAAGACCCTGATGCTGGGAAAGACTGAGGACAAGAGGAGAAGGGGGCAACAGAGGTTGAGATGGTTGGATGGCATCATTGACTCAATGAACATGAGTTTGAGCAAACTCTAGGAGATAGTGAAGAACATGGAAGCCTGTCATGCCACAGTCCATGGGGTCACATGACTTAGTGACTGAACAATGACAAATGAAACAAAATCAAATTGACTATTACGCTATGCTTATGGTGCATGCATGCACACACATGCACATACACACACGTACACACACATGCAGTGATTTCTGAAAGAACAGGCAAATAAACTTATCACAACAGTAACAACATAATTGAGCTTGTTTTGTGGACTGAGCTTATCAAGCAATTTGTGAATAAGCTTTGCAATGTGGATAAGCTTATCACTCTTAAGGTCCCTTCAAAATAATTAAATTGGAATAATAGTTTATCTCCAGTTAAAATTCTAGACTTTATTTCCTGGTTACTGCTGCATGTAACAGAATAAAATACAAATGCAAATACAATCTCTTATAGAAGTCACAGAGATTAAAAGTAGTCGATCACTAAGTTTCTTTTATCCCTGGAGATTGAATGTATAATTTCTCTTATAACTGGCCTAGTTACTAGTATAAGAAGAAGAATAAATCAGTCAAAGTGTAGGTCTTGTTCTTGTTCCAGACATTCCAATTCAGGGTGGATGTCTGGAAGCAAACTCACTTGGGGTAATTTTTTTTTACTTTCTTTGTTTTTCAAAATTGCATCATACAGTATTCTGTCATAATTTTTTTTTTTTAAACCAAAGGCTATTTTCTGGCATGCTCAATTGAATTCTGTCATAGAATACACATCTGCAGGGTGGTTCCATCTACAATAGATTATCATCTTTATCATAATGTTTCAAAGATCTGGGCTTAGAACACCCCCTCTAAGCTCCAATTTTAAACAGTTACCTACCTATACCTAGACCTGAATTTTGGATAGGCATCTCAACTCCAACATATCTGAACTGAACTATCTATCTCCCAGTGATGGTACTCTCTCTTCAAGGTTGTTTATCCTGCTGAGTCCATGCAGTTATGCAAGCCAGACACTTGAGGATCTCAGTAATGTCACTCGTCTTCTTTCACACTCATATCTTATCAAATTTCATTGATTCAACTGCCCAGATACATTTTGAATCTGCCCATTTTTATTTCTATTCCCCCTGTGGTACCTGAAATCCTGCTGCTAGCCACCACTCTTCCATCTGATATTTGCAAAATACGTGGGATTCCTGCAACTTCTCTTACTTAAATTACTACAATAGCTTCAAAACTGGTCTCCAGGCCTCTGTTTTTTCTTAATCCATATAATGTTCTTACTGATGCAAAAGTCATCTTTCAAAAACTTATTTTGTCATTCCCAAGAGTCCAGATGATTTTGTAGGAACAAACAGTTCCTCAATATCAGTGGTTTAACCAAATAATATATTATTTTGAATGCATTTTGCCTGTCTCATGTGGGTCAGCTCAAGGATCCAGGCTGATGGAACTTCAGGAACTACTGGATCAGTGTACCAGAAGGAAGGATTGTAAGTACTTACTTAAAAGTAAGACTTCTGCCTGGATGTGAGGCACGGCACTTCCACTCACATTTAATTGACTAGAGCAATGCAGTGTTCATCCCTAACATGAAAGAGGGTAGAGAAGTACAATCTTTCCAAATGCTGAAGAAGGAGAAGCAGAGTATTTGTGAATGCATTAAGGACTATCACAGCTTTATATTGCTCTTGGGATAAAGTCCAAACACTTCAGCATAATTCTAATGCCTTCATTCTGTAGCTACTTGTCCTGCCACTTTGTCTTCTCACTTGAAACTCTCACAATTTTATTCATCTCTCAGGCTCCTGAATATATAACAATCACCACCTCACATGCTCTTATTTTGACAACACCCTCTTTCTTCCCCCAGCCTGTCCAGCTCTTAATTCACATACCAGTTTTAGTTTAAGAAGCATCTCTGCCTTCCACCTTCTTCATTTTATGTACCAGGAGAGTACCCTAGAATTTACACAATTTACTGGTGTTTAATTGTCAATCTTATTCAACTAAAGAGAATTCTCAACTAAAGAGAATCATATTGGACAATTAAACCCCAGTGAAATGGGGAAAATTGGCTTCCCAGGTGGTGCTAGTGATAAAGGGCTTGTCTGCCAGTGCAGGAGATGTTAAGAGCTGCAGGTTTCATCCCTAGGTTGGGAACATCCCCTGGAGAAGAGCATGGCAACCCAGTCCAGTAGTCTTTCCTGGAGAGTTCCCTGGACAGAGGAGCCTGGCGGGCTATAATGCATAGTTGGACATGAGTGACGCGACTTAGCACAGCATGGCATTCAACTAAAAGACAAAGTCACAATAGCAGGGACTTTATATACATACCTAGATTCCATTATATTCTTATAGACTCTCCTCAAACTTGATACAAAGTGGAAAATTATTAATTTTTTTGGAATGAATAAAAAACACTTCCTACCCAGTTTTTCTTTAATATAGGTAATTTTAGAAGCAGACTTGTAGAAGACCCAATTGATACCCTGAGGCCAACGTAGCTAAGCCTAAAAGCAGCTTTTCCTAGGATTTTACAAAACAATAAAGGAGTACCATCTGAACATAAGTATCTTTAAGTTAAAATGCAAACTCAATTAAAGCTAAGGTCAATTAAGTCGATTCTTATCTCTCGTTTCTCATAAGTTCCTGTCAATTACTTGCATGAAATTTGGTTTAGCATATTGGCTGATTCATCAGTCATGCATCCATCCAACTCAGCAAATTTCCTGAGTGACTACCATCAGGAATGGTTCTAAATATTGAACATATGAGAGTGAACAAACACAGGCCCAAATCCCTGCTCTTATGCTTCGGGAGAAAACTGACAATAAATCAATAAATAGATAATGTTATAATTTAATTTATATGCCATTCCCTAATTTCCATATATGTTACATTAGATTCATAAAACAAGTAAGATAGTTTTTTATAAAATTTTTTAACCCTAAAATACTTTGGTAATATAGGAATTACTTACATGGTTAATGTTTAATAAAACTTGGCTGTCTGGGGAGGCCTTACAAATAGCTGTGAAAAGAAGAGAGGCAAAAAGCAAAGGAGAAAAGGAAAGATATAAGCATCTGAATGCAGAGTTCCAAAGAATAGCAAGAAGAGATGAGAAAGCCTTCTTCAGCGATCAATGCAAAGAAATAGAGGAAAACAACAGAAAGGGAAAGACTAGAGATCTCTTCAAGAAAACTAGAGATACCAAGGGAACATTTCATACAAAGATAGGCTCGATAAAGGACAGAAATGGTATGGACCTAACAGAAGCAGAAGATATTAAGAAGAGGTAGCAAGAATACACAGAGCAACAGTACAAAAAAGATCTTCATGACCTGGATAATCATGATGGTGTGATCACTCATCTAGAGCCAGACATCCTGGGATGTGAAGTCAAGTGGGCCTTAGAA
>SJYA01002108.1:1115461-1176826 GCA_006410615.1 Neotragus moschatus | reverse complement strand
AAATATCAATAATCTCGGATATGCAGATGACACCACCCTTATGTCAGAAAGTGAAGAGGAACTAAAGAGCCTCTTGATGAAAGTGAAAGAGGAGAGTGAAAAAGTTGGCTTAAGGCTCAACATTCAGAAAACGAAGATCATGGCATCCAGTCCCATCACTTCATGGGAAATAGACGGGGAAACAGTGTCAGACTTTATTTTTCTGGGCTCCAAAATCACTGCAGATGGTGACTGGAGCCACGAAATCAAAAGATGCTTACTCCTTGGAAGAAAAGTTATGACCAACCTAGATAGCATATTCAAAGCAGAGATATTACTTTGCCGACTAAAGTCCATCTAGTCAAGGCTATGGTTTTTCCAGTAGTCATGTATGGATGTGAGAGTTGGACTGTGAAGAAGGCTGAGCATCGAAAAATTGATGCTTTTGAACTGTGGTGTTGGAGAAGACTCTTGAGAGTCTCTTGGACTGCAAGGAGATCCAACCAGTCCATTCTGAAGGAGATCAGCCCTGGGATTTCTTTGGAAAAAATGATGCTAAAGCTGAAACTCCAGTACTTTGGCTACCTCATGCGAAGAGTAGACTCATTGGAAAAGACTGATGCTGGGAGGGATTGGGGGCAGGAGGAGAAGGGGATGACAGAGGATGAGATGGCTGGATGGCATCACTGACTCAATGGACGTGAGTCTGAGTGAACTCCGGGAGTTGGTGATGGACAGGGAGGCCTGGCGTGCTGTGCTTCATGAGGTCTCAAAGAGTTGGACACGACTGAGTGACTGAAATGAACTGAACTGAACTGAACTCTGTCATGTTCTGTATTGAATGACAATTTTAGAGAAAGTTTTTTTTTTCCCCCAATCTGATTAAATTTTAATGGTTACTGGTAATAAACAAATAATGTTTATATTATATCAAATAGTGATAAATGCTATGAAGATCAAATAAGTGAAGAAAGTGCTTGAGGGTCGCTAGAGTGGACAATGGGAGTGCATTTTAAATGATTAGTCAGGAGGAGGTCTCATGGCAACTGGTCCAGGATTTCAAGTCAGAGTGAAGTCATCTCCCCTACCTTAAAGAAAAGGTTTTAGGTAGAGCAGAGAGCAAGTCCTCCGAGAAGGGGCCACAGTTCACAGATTCAACTTATAACAAGAAGAATAGGAGGGCTGGATAAGAGAGAATAGTGAAAGAGGAGTTTGCACTCACTGCAGGGTCTAGCCTCGTAGCAAGGTACAAATAGTAGCTGAACAGTCCAAGAGAAGAAAAAAATGTGCTTCTTTTGAAAAAAGGTGGAGATCTTGAATTTTCTACTCGGCAGTTCTGAGCAATCCTGTTTAGAATTTGTTTTTGCACCTCTAGAGAAGACGATAATATAAATCTAGCTGACCTACTGAGGTCTTTGTATGATTACGCTTGGCATCGCAATTCAACTTACTGTAACTCCATCTTCTATTTTATCATCTGTCTGCATTTGGGCCCTGCCTCCCTACCTTCACCACTTGTTGGATATTTGGATACTTAAGAAAGCGATATTCAGAATCAGGGCCTTAACTTGAGTGAGTTAATTCACTGATGACACAAATGGTGATTCCTCTGCAATGAGCAGCAGATTCCATCCCAAACCCTCAAACTTGAAATTCCATTTTAAGCACGATGACAATGGCTTCCATTTATATAGATGCATTTTTCCAGAAGTATTCTAAAGCACTTTAACAATTATATTAATATACAGGCAATCACATCACCCACCAGTAAAACACAGTCATGTCTAGGGCAAATGTGGTCACTATTTAATAACAAGAATAAAGACAAACTCATCCACAAATGTCACAGACAAATGAGGAGTGGGAAAGAGGGTAGACTGAGAAGCTAGATGAACCTCAAATTGGGAATAAGACAGGATAACTCAGTTAAAGCCTTCACTTGTATTAAATATCTCATGCATAAGTGATTTCAATATTAACTTCTTCAGTGTCACCCAGGCTCATTGTACTACTGAAACAATGAAGTTAGAAATTAGTCATCCTCTTTTGACTCATTGAATAGGAATACTTTCTAGATGTAATCCAATGCACTTTTACTGTTGACCTCAATTCCGTCCTTATAAATGTAGAGTTAAATTGATTCAAATACTCTTTGTTAATACAGAGTTACCAAAGGAAAAAAAGAAAAGCCAGTATTTCTCAAATGATGACCCATAAGATAGATGCCTTAGAGTGATAAGAGAATGTAATAAATGTTATGATTCCTGAGACTCATGTCAGACATTCTCAATCAGATTAGTCATAACTAAAACCCAGGGATTTGCTTTTAGAGAAGTTAAATAACCCCTATGTACAGGTACTGACAGATTTGGATACCACTGGTCCAAACAGGATTAAGTGACCTGATGGCCATGACATTCATAATGAGGAATGGGCTAGATCATGAAACCATGGGTATTTATGAAAAGAAGCAATTTCCAGGGCTCTATATTCCTACATAGCTGTGGTTAGACTGTTGAAATTTATTTCTCTATGAGTTGCAATACTATTCAGACTATAAATTCTAAGTCTCTAGATGGAGATTTCAGAGCTTATGCAATTTAATGCTCAATTTACAAAATTGGAAACTGAGGACAAAGAGATCATGTGACTTGACTATGTCCATAACAGGAACTTTGAATATATTACAAAGGCCTTTCCACCAAAGCAGCACAATTCTGGCCCAAGGGCTTGATCTGGAAATGCCAATTGGACTGTGGCTGCTTTTAGTAATTTTCTCATTAACTATCTGGTTCACCCCTAACAATAGTCTTGCATGGTTTTACTTTCGTAACATTTTGATTTCTTTCTTTCCTGCCTGTTTCCTTATACTCACTTGGTATCTGCTAAACATAACATCATTTTGAACAATAATGGCAAACTATTTTTTGTTCCCACTAAGATAGAAAGTCATTGCCAGGTAATGGGCAGGTGATAGCATTCTGCAATGCAAAGAATATGAATGACTTTTGAAATCTAAAGAACTATACCCCAGTCACAATTGTTGGTGGTTTAGTAGCTAAGTCATGTCTGACTCTTGTGACCCCAGGGACTGTAGCTTGCCAGGCTCCTCTGTCCATGGGTTTCTCCAGGCAAGAATACTGGAGTGGGTTGCCATTTTCTTTTAATTAATTTTAGACACAGACAGCATTCATTTATTGAATAACTTTTTGTTGAGAATCTACTGTGTCCTTGGGATTGGTAGGTGCTGGTAGTAACACAGTCATAATCTCTTCCCCCCATGACATTACAGTCAATATAAAAGACAGACATTAAATAGGGAATTAAGTTAATAGGTGGTAAGAGCTATATGGGCTTCCCTGGTGACACCTAGTGGTAAAGAACATGCCAGCAAATGCAGGAGACATAATAGATAATGGTTTGATCCCTGGAAGAGTACATGGAAACCTGCTTCAGTATTCTTGCCAAGAGAATCCGATGGACAGAGAAACCTGGTGGGCTACAGGGTCACAAAGAGTTAGACACAGCTGAAACAAGTGATCATGCACAAAAGCTATAAAGGGACAGCTTGGGTTGTTCTGGGGTAAGATTATCTATACAGGAAAGGAAACCTAGTCGGGGAGGAAGGGAGGGCTCAAGAAAAGCTTCCTCTTTGGACCCTGTGGGAGAAGGCAAGGGTACGATGATCTGAGAGAATAGCATTGAAACATGTATATTATCATATGTGAAATAGATCTCCAGTCCAGGTTGAATGCATGAGACAGGGTACTCAGGACTGGTGCACTGGGATGACCTTGAGGGATGGGATGGGGTGGGGGGAGGTGAGAGGGGGCTTCAGGATGGGGAAACATGTATACCGATGGCTGATTCATGTCAATGTATGGCAAAAACCACCGCAATATTGTAAAGTAATTAGCCTCCAATTAAAAATTAAAAGATACCTACTCATTGGAAGGAAATTTATGACCAACCTAGATAGCATATTCAAAAGCAGAGACATTACTTTGCTGACTAAGGTCCACCTAGTCAAGGCTATGGTTTTTCCAGTGGTCATAGATGGACGTGAGAGTTGGACTGTGAAGAAAGCTGAGCATCAAAGAATTGATGTTTTTGAACTGTGATATTGGAGAAGACTCTTGAGAGTCCCTTGGACTGCAAGGAGATCCATCCAGTCCATTCTAAAGGAGATCAGCCTTGGGATTCCTTTGGAAGGAATGATGCTAAAGCTGAAGCTCCAGTACTTTGGCCACCTCATGAGAAGAGTTGACTCATTGGAAAGGACTCTGACGCTGGGAGGGATTAGGGGCAGGAGGAGAAGGGGACGACAGAGGATGAGAGGGCTGGATGGCATCACTGACTCTATGGACATGAGTTTGAGTGAACTACAGGAGTTGGTGATGGACAGGAAGGGCTGGCATGCTGCAATTCATTGAGTGGCAAAGAGTCAAACGTGACTGAGCAACTGAACTGAACTGAAGAAAAAAAAATAACTTGAAGAAAAAAAAGAGAAGCTTCCTCAAGGAAATGACATTAAAGTAGAGACCTAAGGATTGAGAAGAATTTAGACAGACAAGGGACTTCCCTGGTGGCCCAGGGGCTAAGATTCCACACTCCCATTTAGGGGGCCCGGGTTCAATCCCTAGTCAGGAAACTAGACTCTACTTTCCGTAACTAAAGATCGTGTCTGCCTCAATAAAGATTGAAGTTCCGTGTGCCACAATTAATACCTGGCACAACCAAACACATAATAAACAAATATTTAAAAGAAAAAAAGAAAAGAGCTAGCCAGGCAGACGAGAAGTGTGCAAGAATGCTATAGTTAAATCTAAAGTGCATGCAAACTTCCTGAGATAAGAAAGTATCTGAAAGGTCTGTGTAATCAGATCTTGAGCAGGAGAGAATAGAATAACCTCAAAAATGAAGGAAATGGCCAGATCATGACACTGCAGATATTACTGAGTAAAATAGATATAATCTAACTGCCAGCAGGTGATTATGGGCATCAGAAAAGGTCATTTTTGAAATAAGAATTTGAGAGAAGCTAAAATGACAATAATATGAACAGATATGCAAACAAAAAGTATTTTTAAAATCTCCCAGATTTCATATATAAACATGCTGTGTCTGCTAAAGAAAGGAAGCTTAAATCCAAAGGTCTCCTAGCCAAAAAAAAAAAAAAAAAAAANTTTGAGAGAAGCTAAAATGACAATAATATGAACAGATATGCAAACAAAAAGTATTTTTAAAATCTCCCAGATTTCATATATAAACATGCTGTGTCTGCTAAAGAAAGGAAGCTTAAATCCAAAGGTCTCCTAACAAAAAAAAAAAAAAAAAAAAAAAACAAATTAGGATGGGAGGTCATCAGCTTCCGCTTTTCCTTTTCAAAGGAATCAGGAACAAAATTTGAATTTGGGAGTGTGTATCCATGTGTGTCATGTACTGATGTGAGAGCTGGACTGTAAAGAAGGCTGAGCACCAAAGAAATGATGCTTTCAAATTATGGTGCTGGAGAAGACTCTTGAGAGCTACTTGGACAGCAAGGAGAACAAACCAGTCAATCCTAAAAGAAATCAACTCTGAATAGTCAGTGGAAGGCCTGATGCTGGAGCTGAAGCTTCAATACTTTGGCCACTTGATGCAAAGAGCTGACTCATTAGAAAAAAAACCCTGATGCTGAGAAAGATTGAGGGAAGGCAGAGAAAGAGACCAACAGAGGATGAGATGGTTGGATGACATCATCAACTTAATGGACATGAGTCTGAGCAAGCCCAGGGAGATAGTGAAGGACAGGACAGCTTGGTGTGCTGCTGCAGTTCGTGGAGTTGCAAAGAGTCAGACACAACTTAACAACTGAACAACAATGCATGTGTGAGTGAGTGATTTACCATGTCATTTGCAAAGTTTTCAAAAATGACTGCCCAGCATTGATGACCTGACTAAAGTCACTCAGGGGCTCAGCGGGTGTTTTATAGCAACATTTTGAAACAGAGCAGGAACCTATAATCCTTGCCCTCATGCCCTCTGCCTGCCTTTTGTCTGTGAAAAACTTTACTCAAAGAATAAGTTTAATCAGAGAAACGAGAACATGCAGAAACAAAGCAGAGCAAATAATGTTGTCATTAAACATAGTCAAGGACGTTTAGCTTCTTCTCAAGGGCTATAGCTAACATTCTGCGCCATATTCTGTGCGCTGTCTTACAGATACTGAAATCCTCGGTGGATTAAGAAGTTAACTACATGATGACCACACTGTAGCCATGACATAAACTGCCACAGTTCTGAGAATTAGCCTCAAATAAATGGGAACACACCGACCCTGGACCTGAAGATTAACTGTACCTTGAACAACAAAGATGATGCTGGTCAGACCACTGACGACAAATCTGAATATGATCCCCAGAGCCGACTGCTGTTTCTTCACGTAGCTCCCTCCCTCAGCCAATAATAGCTCTCACTCCCTGCTTATCAATGGAGGAGTCGGTCTTTGGACAGACGTCCACCCTCCCCCCTCAGTTGCCAGCATCTGAAATAAAGCAGACTTTCCTTTCCACCAGGCTGGCCAGTTTATTGGCTTTTGAGTGGCAAGCAGCTGGACCCTGCCTTCTGATGACAATATCATGATTTTTACCATATCCCACAAGAACATTAACCATGGACAGAACTGTGATCCAGTGGCTAATTATTTTCCTTATTGTATGTAGCTTGGGCTACAGAACATGTCTACTGAGAAGAGTCAAAAACATAGTCCAATAATCAACTTGCAGAATTGGAAAAAAAAAAAGGTTAGACCTCTGCTTCACATCCTCATGAGTTGGTAATCATTAAGGAACATGATTTTTGCAGACTGTTTTCAGTCCTCATCATTGGAAGAAAGAAATAACTTTAAACAATCTTGGTTATTCAGTTCAGTTCAGTTACTCAGTCGTGTCCGACTCTTTGCGACCCCATGAATTGCAGCACGCCAGGCCTCCCTGTCCATCACCAACTCCTAGGGTTCACTCAGACTCATGTCCATCAAGTCAGTGATGCCATCCAGCCCTCTCATCCTCTGTTGTCCCCTTCTCCTCCTGCCTCCGATCCTTCCCAGCATCAGGGTCTTTTCCAATGAGTCAACTCTTCACATGAAGTGGCCAAAGTACTGGAGTTTCAACTTTAGCATCATTCCTTCCAAAGAAATTCCAGGGCTGATCTCCTTTAGAATGGACTGGATGGATCTCCGTGCAGTTCAAGGGACTCTCCAGAGTCTTCTCCAACACCACAGTTCAAAAGCATCAATTCTTCAGCACTCAGCCTTCTTCACAGTCCAACTCTCATATCCATACATGACTACTGGAAAAACCATAGCCTTGACTAGATGGACCTTTGTTGACAAAGTAATGTCTCTGCTTTTCAATATGCTATCTAGGTTGGTCATAACAAACTATAAAATAATAGTTACAGAATGAACTGCCTTCCCATTCAATGAGTGAAGTAACTTCTCTTTTTCATTCAAAATGTTTTCCTGTTTGGTTTGGCCATATGAAAAACAAAGCATTATACCTTCTGTTTTCCATGGGTGTCATTCTTCATATTTCTACCCTTACTTCCTTCCACATACACACAACCTTGTGAAAATGAATTTTCAGTCTTTCAGGGATTCTTTTCATAACCACTGAATTTGGAGAAAGAGGAATCTGATGAATATTGAAATAGTTGTCTCTAAAGAACTAAATCTTTTAGAAAAGTCAAAAGTGCAACACACACACACACACACACACACACACACACACACTCTCAGTGTTCTGTTTCCCTGAACTAACACTGGTCTCACTAAACAGCTCTTGGAGCATAAATTTCTTTATATTCAAGAACCAACTGCTGTCATATAGGATCTCTTCCTGTTCTTCTTGGAAAATATTCTTGGCTTTAATCTAATGAGTTGAAAAGAGAGAGATCGAACTTATCAATTAAATGCTGAAGATCAATTCCTGGCCTTAATGGATACCCTCAGAGTATTACAGTAAATTAGCAGTACAACAAAAGACAGTCAACTCATAATACCCATAGTGATTCTGCTTGAGCCGTAACTTGCAAATGAACTACCACAATCCCATCCCTTTGCCTAATCCTAAAAGATCATATTCCATTAATGAGGTAAACACATAATATTAACTAATCACTATCACTTTTCTACTTTGCTAATGTTCAAATGCAAGTTTAGTTCTATTAGGATTTTATCTAGCCTGTAGACCAGTTCATTTAGCATATGCTAATGAATTTCTTCTAAAGCAAAAAAAAATGCCTTAAGTATTCTTTCCCTTTGAGCTATTACCTGAAAAGTCATCTGGCAGCAATTAGAACTTGTCAAAGGAGCTTACAGTGATGAGTTCAGTATAAGTGGAACCATCTTGGATCCCAATTCACAGTCCTAACTGCTTAACACTTACCTCCGATGTATTCCTCAAGTACTTCAGGATAATATAACCACTTAATGAGTCACGCTGAAAACCTATGCTTAAAGCAACAACACTCATAGACCAAAGAGACTGAAACAGAAGCCAGTTGAGAATAACAGGCCAACTGATACCATTTATATGCTCCAGTTGACTCAAAACCATCACACTTACCAGGTGAAAGAAACTGCTCAAGAATCCTGGCTGTATTCACTTCCCTAATCTAACATTATACTAAAAGACCCAAAACCATGTGATATTAGAGATGAAATTTTATTAGAGACATTAGAAACTGGATATCTCTATAATTTCAAGTCCCATAAAAACTAGCACTTTTCACCAGTATTTATAGCAGGGCCTCAAGTAAGAAATTAGCAAGTCAGAAAATCTAAGTTCAAAGTCTGATTGACACTTCCTTAGGTGCGTGATCTGGGGTGAGCAACACCATCATTCTGGATCACAGTTTCCTCATCTTTATGTTCTTTAGATAATAGGAACCTATTTTATGGTTGAAAATACTATGCAAGTGAAAGCATCCTGTTAGGATCTTTAGAATTTTTAATTAGAAGTTTGGTAAGTTAGTTGAGTCATTTATCACACCTTCAAAAGCTCCCTGTGTTGTACCATGTAGATATAATTTTCACCTATCTAATACTTTCAAAATATACTCAGCAATTCTGATGCTTATGATGTATTTAAGTATCATTTTACATAGAGCATTACAATTCAATATTATCTGGCAAAGGACAAAGACTCTGACATTGGAAAGACCTTGTGAGGTATGGGAAGTGAGAGAAAATCAGTGTGACTGGAATTTACAGAGAAAAGGATAAGTGATTGAAAACTGTTTGGAAAATCTAGAAGGGGATCAGATCCCATGTCTGCCAGCCGTGATAAACAGACTGAGTTGATGTGTACTGGAAGGTTTAAATAGGAGACCAATGGGACTTTGTCTTTTTTTTTTTTTTTTTGCAGTGTGACTGCAACATTAAGATTGTAGCAGAAAGATCAAGGAAATAAAGAGAAGGGAAGAGAAGCCCCCTGGGAGGGGGTCATTAAGTTAATGACCTGTACCAAGAGGGTGGTCAAGTGATAAAGAGGAAGCGATGGACACAGTTCAGTTCAGTCGCTCAGTCGTGTCTGACTTTGTGACCCTATGAATCGCAGCACGCCAGGCCTCCCTGTCCATCACCAACTCCCGGAGTTCACTCAGACTCACGCCCATTGAGTCGGTGATGCCATCCAGCCATCTCATCCTCTGTCATCCCCTTCTCCTCCTGCCCCCAATCCTTCCCAGCATCAGAGTCTTTTCTAATGAGTCAACTCTTCTCATGAAGTGGCCAAAGTACTGGAGTTTCAGCTTTAGCATCATTCCTTCCATGGAAATCCCAGGGCTGATCTCCTTCAGAATGGACTGGTTGGATCTCCTTGCAGTCCAAGGGACTCTCAAGAGTCTTCTCCAACACCACAGTTCAAAAGCATCAATTCTTCAGCGCTCAGCCTTCTTCAGAGTCCAACTCTCACATCCATCCATGACCACTAGAAAAACCAAAGCCTTGACTATACGGAGCTTAGTCAGCAAAGTAACGTCTCTGCTTTTGAATATGCTATATAGGTTGGTCATAACTTTTCTTCCAAGGAGTAAGCGATAGTACATAGTAAATTAGAATGAGGGACTTCCTTGGTGGTCCAGTGGTTAAGAATCCACCTTGAAATGCAGTGGACTGGGGTTCAGTCCCTTGTCAGGGAACTAAAATCCCACATACCTTGGAGCAATTGAGCCTGGCCTTTCTGGAGCACGTGTGCCACAACTAGAGAGTCTGTGTGCTGCGAGGGAAGATCCTGCAAGACACAACAAAAGTTCTGCACGCTACAACTCAGACCTGATGCAGCCAATGAAATAAATAAATATTCAAAGAAATTATCTATTGATATATTCATATTGGTCTGAATTTTATTTATTTTTAATATAAATTTATTTATTTTAATTGGAGGTTAATTACTTTACAGTATTGTATTGGTTTTGCCATACATCAACATGAATCTGCCACAGGTATACATGTGCTCCCCATCCTGAACTCCCCCTCCCTCCTCCCTCCCTGTACCATCCCTCTGGGTCATCCCAGTGCACCAGCCTCGAGCATCCAATATCATGCATCAAACTTGGACTGGCAATTCATTTCATATATGATATTATACATGTTTCAATGCCATTCTCCCAAATCATCCCACCCTCTCCCTCTCACACAGAGTCCAGAAGACTGTTCTATACATCTCTTTTGCTGTCTCTTTTGTTTATTCTTGTTCTAATTTTTAAATGTGTGTTCAGTTGCTCAGTCATGTCCAACTCTTTGCGACTCCATGTATTGTAGCCCACCAGGCTCCGCTGTCCATGGAATTCTCCAGGCAAGAATACTGGAGTGAGTTGCTACTTCCTGCTCCAGGGGAACTTCCCGACTGAGGGATCAGATCTGCAACTCTTGCTACTCTTTTGCTGTCTCACATACAGGGTTATCGTTACCACCTTTCTAAATTCCATATATATGCATTAGTATAACGTATTGGTATTTTTCTTTCTGGCTTACTTCACTCTGTATAATAGTCTCCAGTTTCATCCACCTCATTAGAACTGATTCAAATGTATTCTTTTTAATGGCTTCCCAGAAGTCCCGGTGGTAAAGAATTCCCTGCCCCTGCAGGAATAGCAAGAGATGCAGATTTGATCCCTCAGTCGGGAAGTTCCCTTGGAGCAGGAAGTAGCAACTCACTCCAGTATTCTTGCCTGGAGAATTCCATGGACAGAGGAGCCTGGTGGGCTACAATCCATGGAGTCACAAAGAGCTGGACATGACTGAGCAACTGAACACACATTTAAAAATTAGAATAAGAGGTTGAAAGGATGGGATGGTGTTGGAGACAGAGGTGAAGTGGGGACTAGGAAATAAACTGCTAGGATAATACTTTTTCCTCCAACCTGCAATCAATTTCAACTCTCCCTACCAAGTTTCCATTTCACTTCCCTGCTGCCACAAATCAGCTCCATATCTCCACAGTGACAAGCCCCTCCTTGGGATGGCTCTAGTAGCAATGCCCTCCTCAGTCACTGGGCCTGTTCATGACAATTTACCCAGTGCTACACTTACCCAGTACTTGTGTCCACTACCGTATGATTAGATGGCAAACCACAGAGATCTGACAATTATCCGTGAACAGTTAGGTGTGGTCATAAAAGATGACGAACCATCTCTGTGTTTTGTTGCAATGCTACTGACACTTTCTTGAGAGCACTTGCTTTATTTTCTTTTTAAGTAGAAGTAGGGAGGAGTCACTATGCTGTTGCCCTGCCCACTTGTCCTCCCATCTGAGCCCCAGTGGAGAGGAAGAGGGGTGAAGGACAAGGGAGGTGAAATTCACACCTACTTGTGAAATGTAAACAGCTTCATCTGCTAATGGCCTTGGGAGCCTTATAATTAAGGCAAACTGGCAATGTAAACAGACAATTAGCTTGTCCTTTGGGGGGTAAACAAGAGGATAATCCAAACATTGCTGGAAGAACCTGGGTAGGAAATGCTTTCTGGGCAGGGTTTTATTCATCTTGTTTATTGTTGTGACAGCACAGTGCTGGCTGCTTAACAACAAATTTGCAAGAATGAATGAAGCCAGGAATGAATGAATGTCCTTCACCACGGGTCTAAGAATGGTGCAGATAAATTTCCTAGTCTGCAAGGATGCAGATGCATTAACAACTTTAAAATGATGTATGCTTGGCTGAGTACATTTGTGTTCATCTACACTTGCATACACAAAAATATATTAGCAAACCAGAGGCTTGATGTTTCAAATCTGAAACGATGTGGTTCTAGTTTGGCCATAGTTTATTTTCAAACATGCTGCATCTGCAGAATGTTAGGTAATGGTGATGAAAGCCCTTTCAGAATAATTACAATCCAATCATTTAGCATTGAGCCCCTTTGAGCTCACTGTAACTTGTTTGGTGTGGTAGAAACTAACATCTTTTTTTTTTTTCCCAGTGAGGAAACTAACGTTGCAGTAACTTACTGTTGTATATTCCAATAATGAGAATTTGAATGATGAAGTGTGATAGCATCAGCTGGCCTTGGCTCATCCGTATTAATATTTGACCATTGTAATCTGTCTTAACCCCTCCCTGGCCTCTTATTCTCCAGCTTTCTTTTTTTCCTTTAAGGGCCAAGATTTTATTCTGCAATCTGTAGACATTTATCTTAACTCATCAAGAATATTGGTTTGCACTTGGCCCCATGCATCCTTTTTATTTTAAATTAGGGTAGACTTACCTAAGCCACAGTTCCCTAGAACCACAGCTTGCCTGGTGTTTTCTGTAACTTACATTGAGTATCAGATAACCTACACTGACAGCCAGGAACCTCTTATGGCCTCTTTATTTTTGCCACAATAAGCTTCCTTTGCTCTTTTATAGGATTTAGATTTGACCGATTATAGCGGCTCTCTCGGCATGATTTAATGTGATCCTTTCCTCCCTGCTGCCAATTTAGCTAAGTTCATCTGTCTTTCATCTTGCTGATCATCCCTAGATGGGAGAGAAAAGCAAAAGGGGACACCAGTTCCTTTTATGGCAGCCAAACTTTGTAGAGACCCTGTGAATAGGTTAGCCTTATAAACAAATTATTGCTAAGATATTTGATCATCCTAGCCAGAGGGTAGTCCCAGAGAAGGTCTATCAAGGATGGTTATAAACTGAGCTCTTCAGTTTAAACCTTAAGGGATTGATATGTTAAAGCTGGGGCCTTTGGAGTGGGTGGTAGACCAGATGAATCTGAAGCTCTCTTGCCTACTTTCTGCATCAAGTATAGTATCTCTGCCTTTATCCACTTTATTTATTGATACATAAAATATATCTGAAAAAATGGTTCTGTGACCAAGAGAAGTCATTACTTGTCTGGGGGCACAGACCCTGATTTTGGAATCAAATACACATATTCAAATCTTCCGTGGTTTCTCCTTGCTGTCTGACTTTGGAAACTACCTCTAACTTCCGTTTCAGAGGAAGACATTAATCTCCAATGGCGTACCAAGTCTATTCTAAGAAGACAGGTAAAATTTTCTTCTTTTATATGTGGGAGATCAGATCCTTTTCAGTTATTATTCTTTGGATCACAAATAGTCATATGGGGCATCAATCAACTCATTTTTCTACTTCAAACATCCACTTATTAGAGGTCGTCCATGGATATCCATCTAAGCTAGCACTACTCTATAACTTCAGCCTTCACCTTGGCATATTTCCTTCCAGAGTACCTGACTTGCTACACATTAACATGTGATATTCCTTCATTATTGTCTTCTCACTCTTTTGTATAAGCTCCAGAAAATCAGGGACTTGTCCTTTTTATTACTTTGTTGACAGGACTGGAATAGTGCTTGGCACATAGTAGGCATAGAGTATATATATTTCTTGAATAAGTGAATGGGCATCTCTTATTCCAAAAAAATAATTTACAAAGTGGTTATTGCCAAATAAATAAGGAAAGAGAACAAAGGGTTTTAGATATCTTGCAGAATCCTGGATTCCAGTACTGTGGTTAATGTCAGCTCACTTGATGACATTTGGCTAAATATTTATCTCTCTGGACCTGTTTGGACATAAGGACATATTAGCAGAGTATAGATGCTGAAATTATATGATTATGGTTATATTAAAATACATGTCACTATCCTTGCCTTCTGTTTTTCATGTCCTGTGTTAATTCCTTGAACACGGGTGAAACCCGTAACTTGCATCAAAACCACAGAATATAGCAAAGCTGACAAGATGTATATAACTACAGCATATAAGATTGCAATGGCCCTCCTGCTAGGAGACTCCCTCCCTCGCTGACTTAAAAGATGTAAATAGCAATTTGGGGGATGTTCCTGTGACAAGAAATTGAGGGTTACTTTCAGGTTCCATAGCCCACAAAGAACTGAATGCTGCCATCAACTATATTAATTAAGAAATGTGTCCTTCCCCAATCTAGTCTCATATGAAACCTCAACCACAGATAAGATCTGTAGCTTTAGAAGATCCTGGAGCAGAGAATCCAGTTAAGTTATGCAGGGGCCCCTAACTCACAACACTATACATAAGTGTGCATTGTTTGAAGCCACTATATTTAGAGTAATATTATTATACAATAATATGTAAGAATACAGATATGAAATATTCCCTCTGCAGTAATTAGCAGGTTTATCAAATGTACTGAACCTTATACCAATGGAGCAGAAGGGGACAACTATGCCCCTGAATTCAGGGTTTTTAATTTTGCAGATTTCACTAAAGGAGTGAGCTTCATTAAGACTCAAAACATAACTAATGTTTCACTTGGCTACATATTTCCCATTGTACTATTATGAAGTAGGCAAAGATGTAATTCAGGCACAGTTTCTCTTATTTTTTTTTTTAATAGACTCCTCCATCCCTCCTGTCCCAACTCCATTTCCCAAGGAATTAATCCTCCATCAATTTTTTTCTCTTTGGGCTAACAAAAAAAATCACATTGTGTGAACATGCCCTTTGCAAACTGCTCACCAATATAAACACCATTTAAATTAGCCTTGTCAGATCATGGCCTGGCCTTTTCACAAATGCTGATTTGACAAAATATAAATTGATAAGTAATCACAATCTAGCCATTGGAAAAAAGTGCCATTAATTAGTCTACATAGATGAAGCCATTCAAAAAAAAAAAAAAAAAGGCAGAATTATGAACACTGCCCAAAACGTTAATTCTCTGTATGGATGTCAAATAGGGCATGTTTCTGAGAGTAAACAATACATCTGGAAAAGGTTCAACAGAAAGATATGCAGATGTTTTTCTGTTTTTTACTTCATTACATTTCTCTGGATGAAAATATCTTCCCCCAAAACAAACCACATAAAATTCACCAGAGACTTCCCTGGAAGTCCAGTGGTTAATATTTTACCTTCCAGTGTAGGGGGCACAGGTTTGATCTCTAGTTAGTAACCTAAGATCACACATGCCTCACAGCCGAAAACCCCAATAATGAAACAGAAGCAGTATTGTAAAAAATTCAATAAACTCTTTTAAAATGGTCCACGTCCAAAAAAATCTAACAAAAAATAAACTCACTAGCTAGCAAAATGATAAAGATGTGCACGGGCTTCCCAGGTGGCTCTGTGGTAAAGAATCCACCAGACAATGCAGGAGACACTGGAGACGCAGGTGCGATCCCTGGGTGGGGAAGATCTCCTTGGAGGAGGAAATGGCAACCCACTCCAGTATTTTTGCCTGGAAAATTCCATGGACACAGGAGTTTGGCAGGCTAGAGTTCCTGCGGTTGCAAAGAGTCAGACATGACTGAGGATACGTGCACTAAAAGCTATGCCTAGACTTAGATAAACACGCCTACATATTTTATATTCCCATGAAATCACATGCAGAATAATTGAATAACAACAGAAAAATAGCTTATATTATGGGGAATGGTCAAGAACCTCAGATAAACAATGAAGTAACCCGTACAAGAGTTCTGGAGTGGGGTGCCACTGCCTTCTCCATGTACTATGGAAAAGAAACACAAATCTTCGGTGAGCAGTTAACTACCATCTTCCAGCTCTACAATAATGTACTTTTTAACACAAATCCTCTATCCTAAATTAAAGTGTAAAAACTGTAAAAGAATAGCAGAAGAAGGATAGAAAGAAAGGCAAATTTTAGAAAATAAATCTCCCATGGATTCTCATTAAACGCAGATACGAATTTACACCTTAATTGTCCATTAAAAATTTCTTACGAATAAAGAATTCATGGAGCTACAATGAAATACATGGAAAAATTATCAATAAATAATTTTATCATCTTAGCAATCTCCGGTGGGGACTGAAATTTTGGCAACAAACTAGAAAAACTCATCATTAAAAAAAATAATTATCTAACTCTCTACTATGTGCAAAGTGCCATCTTGGGTACAGTGGTAGAAATAAGATGAACACAAACAATTAAGTGAATAAAAATTGCTCACTAAAGGAGAAAAATAACATTGACACAAACTAAAAATACAATCGATATATTTGAGACACAAATACTCCCTTTAGGATGAATGGTATCAAGGTATGTTTTTGGTGGGGATAAGAATTTTAGCCGTGCCTTAGAATGTAGTTGGAATTTGACGACATGAAGATGAGAGAAATATTTCTGTCTTTTCAAGCTCATGTCACCAGTCTCTTCACCTATTTCTTATCCATAAAATGGACGAAAGGAATAATAAGTTCTTTTCCATGGTTATTAGAGGATTGTGTATCTGTATGTATACTTATTTACCATCACAGATTTGCTCAANATTGGAAAAGACTCTGATGCTGGGAAAGATTGCAGCCAGAAGGAGAAGGGGACGACAGAGGATGGGATGGTTGGATGGCATCATCGAGTCGATGGACATAGGTTTGGGTGGACTCCAGGAGCTGGTGATGGACAGGAAGGCCTGGTGTACTACGGTTCATGTGGTCGCAAAGAGTCAGACACGACTGAGCGACTGAACTGAACTGAATCTTTACAACAAATATACAAATGAGACCTTGCAATTGCACCATTTTAGAGATAAGTTAACAAAGGCACTAGTGATTGCTGCCAACAGTACTCATTTCCTGAGTGAAGGAGTCAAAATTCAAACCCAGCCCATTGTGGCTAAGAGGTGAGCTGTTTTAGCTTCTGGCCTTTAGATGAGTGCCTTTAGTGGGTTTAGCAAAAGAAACTTGAAATAAGCTCTAGGAATCCTTAACACGGAGTGATGCTGGCCATGGAGTCAGAAGTATTGTTTACTGTACAGTAGCAAACTTAATGCTTGACAATTTTATGAAATACCTACTATTGTTACCCTTTTGCAGATGAATAATCCAAGTTACAGAGAAGTTAAAGTAGTGAATGTCAAAAGCAAAATTTCAAACCAGGCAGGTTAACTCTGAAGCCATGCATTTAACCACTAAACAATTTACGACGAAGCCTCTTAGTGGGTCAGTGTTTCTACACAGATGTGGTATAGTTGAAACATACCCAGGAAAACAGCCCCCTTTATCCTTTTAAATCTACAATTAAAATGAAGATTCACACAAAACACAGAAAAGCTTTTTATGGTAATTCCATCAAAATGCTAAAGATTAGATAGGCAAGGCTTCCCACACATTTCAGAGAAAAAGGAAACATCTCTAAAAGAAGCGAACAAAAGATTTATCCTTTCACCGTTCTCAGGGCTCAGAAGCAACATTTCTACCAGGGCTGCTTTTTTCTAATATAAATGTAAGAGGAGACAGATTGAAATGCCAAACTGAACTGCTCAGTGTTTTTAAAAAAGCTGAGAAGCATAGGGCAGCTTCAACTCAAAACACATTTGTTTGATATCTCTTGAAAATTCTCAGCAAGTTGGGTTTCTGGATTCTTAAAATTAATGACAAAAAATCTAATATTCCAACAGAACAGGAGTGACCTAAAAAGAGCTGCCTTTATGTTATGTAGGGCTGTAGCAGCGTCCTCACAGAGCTCAAAAATCACCTCCAGTTGCCAGGAGTTTGCTCAAAGCCTCTTCAATATCTCTACCATGACCTTAACCAGTCTTTCTGCTATTTCCATATGCCCTTTGATTGTCCCAGGTCCCTTCACTTTGATATGTAAAATGTAGCTAATTTAGCCTTTGCAAGGACACACTGCTGAATCTTAAAGCTTGGGGATCTTTGGGTATTAGAAAGAAAAGAAATGGAAAGAGACACTTTTGGTTTTCCCACCTCTCACTGCTATATTGCTAATAGTAATATGATGAATTATTTGAAGCTTTGCATGTATTATCCCATTTAATCTCATAACATAGGTGGACACTGTTATTATCATTCTTACTTTTCTCAGAAATGTGAAGATCATGTAAACACAATTAGAACTCTTGCTGCCTGATTTTAAAATTTTGTCTATTATCTTTTACTTACCTCTCTATGTATACTATGGTATATAGTGTTTGATAATTGGTATAGCAAACAATATAAAGCATAGTGTTATTCGCTCAGTCATGTCTGACTCTTTGCTATCCCATGGACTGTAGCTTGGCAGGCTCCTCTCTCCATGAAATTTTCTAGGCAAGAATACTAGAGCGGGTAAGCCATTCGCTTCTCCAGGGGATATTCCCAACCTGGGGATTGAACCTGTGTCTCCTTCATTGCAGGTAGATTCTTTACCATCTGAGCCACCAGGGAAGCCCCAGTATAATGTATAGAGACAACTTAAGATAATATTCAGTACATGTTCTTTATATGTACATTATAATAGGCTTACAAAGCCAGCATTAACTCTTTTCTTTTCAACATTCTATGCGTTATACATTGGACCAATAGGTCTTACATAACGTACGTCTCTGATTTTTAATTCTAGATATAAATTTATAATTACCTGCTTTTTAAAACTGCTTATTATGCCCTTCCCTGGCATGGAAGCTTCTGATGTAATTGTCCTTGGGTATGGCCTGGACATGAGCATTATTAAAGTTCTTCTGTCTATCCTTTTGGTGATTACAAAGATCCAAGGGCTGGAATACAAATTAATTTGAGAAAATTAATGCAATCGTATCTGTAACAGACGGAATTGTGTCTCCTTAAAATGTATGAAGTCACTCAGTCGTGTCCGACTCTTTGCGACCCCATGGACTGAAGCCTACCAGGCTCCTCAGTCCATGGAATTTTCCAGGCAAGAGTATTGGAGTGGGTTGCCATTTCCTTCTCCAGGGGATCTTTCTGACCCAGGGATTGAACCCAGGTCTCCCACGTTGCAGGCAGGTGCTTTACCATCTGAGCCACCAGGGAAATTTAAATTTATGCTGAAGCTCCAACCCCCAACATGACTGTGTTTGGAGACAACACCTTTAAGGAGGTCTCTTTGCGACCCCATGGGCTGTAGCCTACCAGGCTCCTCTGTCCATGGGATTTTCCAGTCAAGAGTCCTGGAGTGGATTGCCATTTCCTTCTCCAGGGTATCTTCCCAACCCAGGGATCGAACCTGGGTCTCCAGCATTGTAGACAGATTCTTTACCGTCTGAGCCACCAGGAACGTCCTATAACTAAGGTTAAATCAGGTCAAAAGGGTGGCTGCTACTGCTACTAAGTCACTTCAGTCGTGTCCTACTCTGTGTGACCCCAGAGACAGCAGCCCACCAGGCTCCTCCGTCCCTGGGATTCTCCAGGCAAGAATGTTAGAGTGGGTTGCCATTTCCTTCTGCAATTCATGAAAGTGAAAAATGAAAGGGAATTCGCTCAGTCATGTTTGATNACTGCTACTAAGTCACTTCAGTCGTGTCCTACTCTGTGTGACCCCAGAGACAGCAGCCCACCAGGCTCCTCCGTCCCTGGGATTCTCCAGGCAAGAATGTTAGAGTGGGTTGCCATTTCCTTCTGCAATTCATGAAAGTGAAAAATGAAAGGGAATTCGCTCAGTCATGTTTGATTCTTTGCGACCCCATGGACTACAGCCTACCAGGCTCCTCCGTCCATGGGATTTTCCAGGCAAGAGTACTGGCGTAGGGTGCCATTGCCTTCTCTGCAAAAGGGTGGGGCCCTGATCTAATAGGACCAGTGCATTTTTAAGAGGAGAAAGAGACACCAGCAGTGTGTGAAATGGGAACAGAGGAAAGACCTTAGGAGGACACAGCAAGAAGGCAGCCACCCTGCAAGCCAAGCGGAGAGGCTTCACCTGAAACCATTCTCTGGTGCTTTGATCTTGGACTTGGACTTCCACACCCCAGAATGGGAGAAAATATTTTTTTGCTGTATAAGCCTCCCAGCCTATGAAATTTCTCCATGGCAGCCTGAGCTGACTAATACTATATCTTTCTGTCACAATGATTCTTGTCAGTTGTATACTGGAACAGCTGTCTAGTATCTCAATGTAATCTAGAAGGTTCTAGGTCCAGGAGTTGTTGGCATCCATCCCTCTGCCCTAGTGAAGCCAGCCTAAGACTGAAGGGAATATAGAAGGGAAAGAGCTTCAAAAATCTGTGAAAGAAATAGAGTATCATGGTTTATCATTTATACACTTTTTTTTTTTTAAGTTGGACTAAAATTGCTTTACAATGTTGTGTTAATTTCTGCTGTACAACAGAGTGAGTCAGCCAGGTGTATACATACATCCCGTCCCTCTTGGACTTCCCTGCCCTGTACTCCCCTCATCCTACCCATCTAGGTCACCACAGGGCACCAAGCTGAACTTGCAGCGCTTTGCAGCAGTTTCCCACTAGCTGTCTATTTACACATGGCGGTGTGTCTCTGTCAGTACTAGTCTCCAAATTCGTCCCACCCTTGCTTTTCCTTCTGTGTCTACATGTCCATTCTCTGTCTGTTCTGTGTCTCTCTTCCTGCCCTGTAAATAGGACCATTTTCCCTCGAGTCTACTCATGTGCGTTAACATGTTCTTTCCTTTTTCTGACTTACTTCATTCTGTACGACAGATTCTAGGTCCCTCCACATCTCTGCAAATGACCTAACTTCATTTGCTTTCATTCCACTATCTGTGTACCCGTCACCTTCATCCATTCATCTGTCGTTTGACATTTAGGTTGTTTCCATGCCTGGCTATTGTAACTACTGCTGCAGTGAAATTGTGGTGCATGTATAATTTTGAATTACATGCTGTTAAATAGTAAGAAGGACCAGTATTTAGAAAAGACGGGGGTGGTGCTCTAATAAGCAGGCTGACAGCATTTTCACTGATTTCTCCGCTGTAGAATGAGGGCTGAAGTAGCCTGTCATCTTCTGTGGATGCTGTGGAGTCCATAGACTTCCCCAGTTACTACGAGGCCAACTAATGTTCACCTTTTGGTCTGTTTATTTTAAGGCATGGACTGAAGTATGTGTGGAGGGAGAGTCTGCATCAATAACAATATTGAACATGGAAAGAAAGGCCAGTCTTCCTTTCCACAGCATTTGCTTTCTAATCAGGATTACTTTTGATTTGGGGCTTTCCCAGTGCCCTCACCAAAGAGTGAATTACCCTTTTGGAAACACATGTAGCAAATAAAACATGAGGATGACTGTTGTATTAAGAAACTGATCAACATGGGCAAGACAGTGATGACTCCATCTTCATAACAAAAGCTAAAGCTGGGTGTCTTCTCAACATCGTGCCTGTGTCTAGAATATATGGTCTACAGTAAAAATGTAAATCTTAAAACCTGTTGCGCTAAATTGCAAATCTGCTAAAACATAGGCTTGTGATGTGGGGCCTTCAGCTTTCTTCTATGTGAAATGAAATTAACAAAGTCCACCTCCTGTGACTTCTAGAGGATTTAATGTGTTAACACTTTAGAATCTTCTCAAATAGTGCTGGAACACAGAATCTTCTCAAATAGTGCTGGAATAGGGGCTTCATAAATAAGATTTGATTTTCTTACTTTCGCTCCTAGTTCTTGCTTTTACACTTTGATGATTGTGAAGTTAAAATCACTTTCTCAGTTTCTATATATTGTAAACTCTGTAATATAAATAGTCTCATAGAATTATGACAAGATATGTGTTAATTATTCCATGAAATGATTTAGTAAAACATCAAATCCTATGACAATGTTTGTTTATTTTACATAACATTTTGTAGAGACTTGGGCATTAACCCCCAACTGGGACCTCTTTTCATACAAACATCTCCTTTTTATAAATAGCTATGAGGCTGAAGAGATGAAAACTGACAAAGTGTTAGCGCACTCATTTTAATTTGGCTTAAGCAACCTGTCACGTGACTGTGTGTCTAAGTCTTCTCTCTGAATCATCTCCACCACACAGTGAATGTCTCACATGGCAAAAGGTTTAGTGGGCTGATCACATCACTTCTTTGAGAGGCAAAGCTGTTAGCTCGCAGTTACACAAGATGAAATCATCATAGACTACATGTTAAAGAGTTACTAGACCCACGCGTGTTATAACAATAAAGTGCAGGATCAGAATACACTTCCGTACACACACTCTCTACCCCTCCCATGTCTATTCTCTTTGAATGACTCACGTGCCATCTCAACAGCCTTAATGAAATCCGATGTAAACTGAATTGCATCGCTTTCAACCTGGAGCAATCACACATCAACTCACATTAAGTCCTGCCTTGTAGATCTAACTGGTGTAACCGAGAACTGTGGAAGTGCATTTTGACCTCCATTTGCTATTCTCGTTTGCTCATTCTCCTGGAAATTTGATTTGATCTCATTATAATACCCTTAAATGTACTAAATCTTGCATTAGTAAAAAGACACATGAAGCTTTTCAACTAACCCGTTGCCCTATTCTCCATCCTAGCCTATCAGAGTTTGTTGTCCACAAGTCTGTGAATTACCTGCTATGAGAAGTCTTGAAATCTGTTTTCAATGATAAAAAAAAATGGACACCATCATTCGGTCCCAAATAAGGAGTATATGAAAGACAGTTTCAATTACTGTTAGTCACGTCACTGTAGGTCTGTAGGAATCTAAAATGAGTTACAGTAACAGCAGTGATCCAGGTGCCAGCTGCAAATTATTTCCTGGAGTACATGCCCAGGTCCTAGAATACTGACCACGATACCAAGTGTGTATCGGTAACCACAGACACTTTTTCCAGTTCCCATTAAAAAAAGAAAGAAAAAAAAAACTATATACTAATGAATAATCAGCAATCACCTATACTTGAAACAAAGAAATGCTTAACTAAACTGTAGTCATTTACTTAAAATAATTCCAAAGTTATTTAAAATAAAAATACTTTATACTGAATGTTAAACTTGAAAGGCTTACGATGATAAACTGTTTAGTCATGATTTTCCCATTCATTCCCGCCATTCCCAATTTCTATGTTGTTTTATTAATGAATGTATGTTACTTCTTATCTGAGCTTTACTAAGATATTATTCACATACCAAAAAGTCACCCTGTTACAATATATAATCCAGGGGTTTTATTGACTAGCATAATCACAAAGTTGTACAATGGTCACCAGTATCAAATTTTAGAACATTTCGTCACTTCAAAAAAGAATCCTCATACCCATTAGCAGTCACTCCTCATTCTCCTTGGCCTCTCACTCCTGGAAACTAGCAACCTATTTTTTGTTTCTGTATATGTCAGGTTTGCACACTTCTTATAAATGGAATAATATAATATGTGGCCTTTTGTATTTATCTTTTTTTCATTGCCTATAGTAACTTCCTTGGTGGCTCAGATGGTAAAGCGTCTGTCTACAATGCAGGAGACCCAGGTTTGATCCCTGAGTTGGGAAGACCCCTGGGAGAAGGAAATCTGGCAACCCACTCCAGTACTCTTGCCTGGAAAATCCCATGGACGGAAGAGCCTGGTAGGCTACAGCCCATGGGGTCGCAAAGAGTCGGACACGACTGAGCGACTTCACACGTAGCATTTGCACAGTTCACCTATGTTATAGCGCGCATCAGCACGTCATTCCTCTTTAATGGTGAGACACTTTTCTTATGATATAGTATATTTCATTTATTCATTCATCAGTTGATAGACATTTGGGTTGTTTCCACTTTATAATGAATAATGCTGCTATGACCACTCACATACAAAATTTTGTGTAGAGATATAAATACTTAATTCTTTTAGATATGTACCTATGGGCAGGATTTCTAAATCATATGTTTAACATCTTGAGAAACTGCCAACCTGCTTTCCAAAGCGGATGCACTATTTCATGATCCCACCACACACGCAGTATAAAAAAGAAACTGATTTAACAAAATTACCATATAGACGACCTAATTTCGACCACACTGTTAACTATAGAGGCTACAGGTTTTTTTTTGTTTGTTTGTTTTGTTTTGTTTGGCCTTTTTAAAGAGCGAATAACTGAGCTATAGCATTGCCCTTTTATTGCAGCAAGATTTTAGCCCTTCTAGTTCTTCATTTAAAAGATTATTTCTACCCATTGCCATGATAAATTTAAGCCAAACTGGAGAACAGAGAGCAACTGTAACACTACAGAGAATTTAGGACACAGGGAGACTAGAGTAACCGTAGATACATGAAATAGCCAGTAAGCAATCAACATTAACTTTGCATTTTTATGTCAAGGAGGAAAAGCTACACTGAGATAAACAACTTTGAGATCTGTAAATATCTCAGATTAGGAATTCAAATATAGTCTTTGGGATAAAAAAGATGTTTCCCCTTTGAATACGTTCTTAAAGCAGATAAAGGCAGGTAGAAATTGAAAGCAGATTTCAACTAAATGCCAGGGCTTCTAACAACCCACTAATGAGGATGCAGCTGTTCGTCTCTGCTTCTTACATTAGCAATAATAATGGTAAAGGAGATGCCTTCCTTATTTGCTGACAGTTGTGTTGATAACGCAAGAGGCAAAATAGCATTTCTCTTCTGGGCAACGTTAATTATGGAGTGCTGACAAGAGTTCAAAAATAAATCTGGATCCTTCAAGTCAATGCCCCACATCAATATAAAATGAGAAACTCATGATACACTGACAAGCATGAGAGAAGTGTACAGTTTACACGACACCTATCTTTTCAATAAGTAGAAAGATTCATGCCAGATTATTAAAACCAAAATGAATAATAGGTCATACCAGAATATCAGTTTAGAGATCTAGGTAAGATCTCTCTCTTATATTTCTCATCTGATTTCTTGAAGCAGAAAGAAAATGTAATTTTATGTTCCTTTTTTTTTTTTTTTCAGATGAAAATACTGATGAGAGATTAATGACACAGGAAATAGGTGGAAGAAGACAGATTTTTATCCCAGATTTCGGGCTCTTGATCCAGTTCTGGAACTTTCCTGTATTTTACGAGTAAATTTCAGGCCAGAGCCAAGCAATTTAAAAGTTATTTATCTGGACAATGAGTCAAGAGTTTTGAAATGGAGGCCATTTAATGAATTGAGTGCAACTATACTACACCGTATAGTGCACATTTCCTATTAGAAACTAATGTCAGTAAAATATTCAGAACACTTGAATTTTATTGCTAGGATTTGGCAGCTATGTGGTACCTATTGTCAAAAATATGAAGGCAATTCAATAAGTATTTATTAAGCTCTACTACAGTTTTTAAGCAGTACTTCAAGGTAAGTATTATGATTCTCATTTTTTAAAGGCAGAACCAAAGAGGAATGGAGCTTAGGCGACTTGCTCAAGGTCAATAACCAAGAAAAGGAATGTTTATATTTTGAACTCGAGTTTGACCCTAAAGTCCTACTCTTTCATAATCTTAGCTTGAAAAAAATATCATTTACATGTTAAAAAACTGTTGATCCTTTGAGGCTGTAATTTCATATCTTGGGCTGTTTTCTCAGAGAATCATACGCACGTGCTATGATATCACCACACAAATCTTTATCTCAATGCTGTTCAAAAATGGAACTAACCCAATGACAAAGAAAGGGCTCAATTAAGTTACCTGTGTTATATCCACACTGTGACATAGTGTGACAACCACTACAAATATTGTAACAGAAAATTATTTACTGGCAAAACGACACTGCGGCAGAGCCTCATTTTGGTGAACATGCAACCCACAAAGTTCAGGGTCTTCAGCCTCTCCAGCAAATGCTTTTCATCCCAGATAAAGTCGGTCTGGCTCTCCTCCGTGTTCCCATAGGACTTCACAAGTGGCACATGGTAGTCAGCTTCATTACCTGGACATCTATCTTCCCCAACCTTGTAGATATGAATTCCTCAAGGTTAGAGAATCAATTTTAGTCACCTTTATTGCATCACCCATCTCTAACACACTGGCTCACAGTTAATAGGTGGTATTCAATAAACATCTGCTTAAAGAATCAATAAGCCAGTTCTTTAGCACTGCATTCAGCCCATTTAATGCTTAAAAAGATCATGTAGAAATACAACTTCTGTGGTTTAGTGGGGGAAATTGTCACGCTTTTTCACAATGAAAGGAAAAAAGCCCTGAAATTTTAGGTCCTCTTGGCACTATCTCTCTGTCTTGAAGACAGACAGGCAAGGCCTATGGTCCAGGTTTAACTGTAACCCATTCACCACATGTAGAGTCTTGTCATGAACTGATTGCAAGGGTTTGGCAATAACCTCAGCTAATGCAAGGGTTTTACTCTGAGATTTACACATTTCTATCCGATACATCTGAATGAATAGGCTTCAGCAAATACATCTCTTGAAATTATTTTTTAAAATTTATAGATTTGGGTTGGAAAAAATTCCATTAGGGTTTTCTGTAAACGATATAGAAAACTCTGATGCAACTTTTTAGCCAACCCAATATTTTGTAAGGATAAGGGTTTTTTACTTTTTAATTAAAAAAAGCCATTGAACCTACAAACTTTGGAGTCTACATTGTTCCCATCATATTATTTTGACTAAAACAAATTTTGACTTTTATATGTGTATTTCATTTACTAAATCAAAAAGCTTTTTAAATTTTATTTTCAGTTTGAGACTGGGATAAGTTGACTTTTTAACAAAGCTCATTAAAATGTAGTTAATGAGAGGCTTTGTTCATTATTCTTTCCTGGAGAGTTGATAGTACAGCAGAAATAGTTCCAACAAGATTACAAGCATTCTTCTGGGAGTGAGAAAAGAGAAATGCTATTTGGAGTTCAGTGGGGACAGAGGTCCCTTTCACCTTTGGCATCCATACTGTCGATATTTTCAAGTTATCTAAAGAAAGCCAGAGAGCAGGTCATTGGGAAGAAAGACAATGGATAAGGGCCAGAGAAAGAGAAAGAAGGGCACCAGAGCCAGTTTACAGAAATCTAAATCACAAGACTACATTCAAATAATACTCTAAGAGTCTTCACACCTTCTTGAAGGCTGTTGGTTGGCTGTGTATGTGTGTTTTGGTGTAAAGGTATAGTCATGTTATTTTTCGTTGCCATATACTTTTGCCTAGGAGAAACATCACAAGCCATAACTTAATAATGTTGACAGGAGAAAATATCAAGTATTCACCTCACTCTGCTCCTTCCAAACTCTGCTGAGCTGGGATTGCAAGCAGAGTGGATGACTTGAGGTTTCAGAGGTCCCATCACAGAATACACCTCACTACAGTCACAGTCAGTCTTGGGATAATTCCAATACCACTCTACAAAGGAAGCCCATTCTTCAGAGGCTGAAGACACATCAGAGAGGATTGGAGGGGTCCTAGGGCACTGAATTCATTCAGACATAGCAGGCATTCTGTGGTCCCTCACATGTGTTTCAGTGTGATTTGATCTACATTTTCAGAGACAACAAAGGAGTCTTAAAGGCTCTCTATAGCATCATGAAACACTGGAGCCATCCTCAGAGATCATCTACTCTTGACTGTGTTAAGTTGCTCAGATAAGGTGATGTCTCATTCATTCGCATATGACAATAACAGTAATGATAATGTTTGCTGTGTACTTAGTCTGCACTGGGCACTGCTCTATGCTCTTCACAGGTAGTAATTCACTTATTCTTCACAACAAAATCATGGTGTCAGTCCTATTATTCCCTTCCATCAATGAGGAAATCAAAACAGGAAGATGAACCAACTTGTTCAAGGACATATGATTAGAAAAAAAAAAGTCCTTAGCATCTTAATTAATAAGGAGGTCCAACCAGTCCATCCTAAAGGAGATCAGTCCTGCATGTTCGTTGGAAGGACTGATGCTGAAGCTGAAACTCCAATACTTTGGCCACCTCATGCCAAGAGTTGACTCATTGGGAAAGACCCTGATGCTGGGAGGGATTGGGGGCAGGAGGAGAAGGGGATGACAGAGGATGAGATGGCTGATGGCATCACCGACTTGATGGACATGAGTCTGAGTGAACTCCGGGAGTTGGTGATGGACAGGGAGGCCTGGCGTGCTGTGATTCATGGGGTCGCAAAGAGTCAGACACAACTGAGCAACTGAACTGAACTGAATTGATGACTGAATTGTCTATAATGGAGAGATCCATAAGTAAGGATTTCTCTGTCCCTTCCTATTTAACATTATTTTTCTCTTATCTGGAATGGTGTTGTATCTCCCAAACCAATGATAATCACACAAGAAATGAAGGTATGTTTTAAATCATTAAGTGCCCTCCCCATGCACACACACACACATAAACACTTCTACACACTTGGAAATACTTACAATCACAAGTTTTTTTTTTTAACCCTTTAACCAATGAAAACCAAACGATTTGAATGGAGTAAAATAAAGAATCACATTTCCCATCCCATCCAATTCATACACAAAGAATTCTTGGTATGAAAAATCCTTCTTTGTACCTCTAATCAACAAATAAACACAACTAAACCAATACCTTGAAATTCCAGGACAATTCAAATAATTTAATAATTGAGTCATGTATTACTTTCCTCATGAAAACAATAAACATTGAGCAACAATTTGCTTTAGTATCTATGCACTGGGTATATATGGCAATCAATAAAGCAGATTACACCTCTCACTTCATGAACCTTTTCTTGATGGTAAAGGTGATATCATTATTATATACTGATGTTTTCTCTTAGGTCAATACATTCTATATTTATAAATTCTGTAATTCATAAAGTTAAAGTCAGAACTATTTGAAAGAGTGAAATGAGACATTGTGACAAACAGAATTCAAAGTATCAAAGAACTGTAATCACAAAATCCACCAACACAAAGACAAGTTCTCAATATTATTAGCTTTAGTTTAAAATCTCCTAAAGAGACCCATACATGGCACAAAAGTCACGAACTCTGAACTTGAACTTGTCATTTCTTTGAAGGAGCTCTACGTCTTAGGATCCTCCCATCATGCATCCCCAGGTACTCCAGTAAATAAGTTTATCAGTTCCACCATCAGCAACATATTCTCTTTTGATGGTTCAGAGCCAAGTGAAATCTCCCATTCTAACAGAGCCCAGAATATCAGGATGGTGAACTATAAGGGCTAGAAACAGGTAGATAATGCAGATATATTTTAAATGGCCAACTAAAACAAAAGAAAAAAAATATGACAGAAGTGTATACTATAAAGTATAATACTACCTAAAATGAACATACAGGTAGTCATATCAAGTTCTTATTGCAAATCATTTAAGACTGGGAAGACTCTGGCATCAGACTGCAGTACTTGAATATGCTTCCATCATGTAATAGCTAAGTGGTAGGCAACGATTCCTTTGATTGACACGGGTACCCAGTAGGCTAGGTTCTTCAGAGAGACAGCTGTCATCCCCCATTCCCTCAAAGAGCAGCATCTTTTGGAAATTAAAACCCAACAACACGTAAACTGGCTACAACTGAGTACTTAAGCAGGCCTCCTGATAAAATGCTGACGAAATAGAACACAGCCGAAGGTCAATAACTGAAACCAAAGGCTTGGGTCCTGGACTCTGATCACACCAAAATATAAGTCCTCTGTTAGAAATGCTGAGGTTGACGGTCAGTGCCGGAAGCTACCATTCTGCTACGTCACAGAACTGTAGCCACAAAGTTTGGCCCTCAGGCCCAAACCATCCTAGACTGGTGTTCCCCCAGCCATGAAGCTTATGAGCCCCACAGCTCAAGGCCCTTTCAAGTCTGATGTCTTACTCCACGGTTCCCTGTGCACCCGGCACTGAGAAGCTGGCTCACCTGCTGCTGCTCTGGCCTCTGGAAGTTTCCCCCCAATCCAAGGTTGCTCTCGGCTGGTAAGTGTGCTGCGGGGTCATTCACTCTTGATTACTTGACATTCGACGATCTTGGACAAGTTATGAATTCTCTGTGAGCATCGGTATCCTCTTCATCAAAGAGGGATAATGACGGTAAACACTTCATTTGGTTTCTGTGAGGATTAAATGAGATAATCTATGTCAAGTGTTTATCACAGCTCCCACACATAGCAAACATGCAAAAAATGCTAGCTATTATTCGAATTTAGGATTTAATTCCACAGGATTTTTGAAATACAAATAAGGGAGGTTTTTTGTCTTTTGTTTTTAAATCACATCTCTAAAGGAACTACAAGATAAACTCGAGGGCTTTCGTTAAGAGATTCAGAGAACACTTATAGTTTGTGACTCCATCGTTGATGTGGTAAAGATTCTTTGACAATGAAGTGTCTGAGCTTCAGATCAAAGAAGGGAGATTTATTTAAGAAGATACTTAAGCTTCTGCTCCTAACTAGTGCCTAGGAATCTGTTTGTACCTCTTGACAGATGAGAAATGGAGAAGTGGTGTGAGGGAAAGCCCAAGTGACTATACTTTTTTTCCTACACAATTCTTCGTTCATTTATTCACTCATCCGTGTATTATTTCTTTTATGCAACAGTTATATATTGCAACACACAGTACTAAGCATCATGGTGTATGTAATAAGAAGACAAAAATCAAGCCAACACTGACAAGTAAAAATTGGCTTGTCCAAGCCATATTCTCCATATGCCAGTCTCCCGAAAAAGTTGTTGGCCTCCTGCAGGTTCTTTGGAAATCAGCTACCGCAAAATCCTTAAGCAACCAAACTCTAGTAAAATTCTGATGTTGCTGATTCAGCCCTGTTCAAGTGTGACAAAGTGGTGGGACACTGATCCTATCAAGGAAGAGGTCTGTGTTCTCTTAACTATGGATGTCAAACTTGGCAGAATAAGACTTGGAGCTAAGACTATGCCATAATGATAGCTGATGGATTCTGGCTCTTAATCATGGCTGGGGAGGGACTATTACTTTGCTAATTAGTTTCTTAAAAGTCCTCTGGTACTCTATGCTTAGATTTGCTAGACTCCTGGGTGCACCCCCAGAGTACAAATGGGAAATGGAGAGCATGGACCTCTACTATGGTGAAAGCCTCCAATGTAATGTTCTTTCATCAGTCCTAGTATGTGAGCTTCCTGGGGTTTTGTCTGGGTTTGATTAACACACTTGTTTCTCTTATGAAGCCCATTACATGGATGATCCTACACTTAGTGTAGGAAATTAATCCAATTCACAGAAATAAGATGCTGTGGAGACAGTATGTGCCATGTCTAGGGTGAGTGATTTATCTCCTCTACTGAGAAACCTCTGGCTGTCTTGGAGGTGTTAGCTGGAATCCAACCCTACACCTCTGACCATTTCCCTTCCACAAAAGAGGAGTGGCTCTATTCTACAGGATAAGAGCACCTGTACCATTTGCTCCTGGAAGGTGAGAGGTAGGCTTTATTTCTGCTTGCGACTGTGTGTGTGTGTATCCGTGTGTCTGCTAAGTTGCCGCAGGCATGTCCAACTCTTTGTGAGCCTATGGACTCTAGCCCTCTAGACTCCTCTGTCCATGGGATTTTCCAGCCAAGAATACTGGAGTGGGTTTCCAGGGCATCTTTCTGACCCAAGGATCAGGCCCGTGTGTCTCAGGTCTCTTGCATTGGCAGAAAGGTTCTTTACCCAGTGAGCCACGTGGGAAACCCACTTGCAACTATACCTCTCACCATACAAAGTGCCAGGGACATTATAGGAGGAGGATAGGAAATCTATTTTGGCCTTATGTAACAGGTGTGTTTCTCAACACAGTTTTCTAATAATAAAATTAAATATCTGAATTTCTAAGGAAGTCAAAACTTCCCTGTCCATTCTTTAATAGGTTCAGAACTTAAAGTAACATTTGACTCTGTGTCACTTTTAAATCTCAACCAATTTTATTCAGACGTGAGTTTGCATCCCAATTGATATTAAAAAGATTGAGTTCAATCTCAAGATACTGGTGCATTCATTTGTCCATAGTAGTATTAATATTAGTAACAGCTATCTCATTGGGTTGTATGGAGATTAACTGAGATCACATGCCTGACATAGTAGGTATCCATAATTCAGCTTCTATGATATTTTTGATATACAAAGAAGTCTAGACAAAAAAAAAAAAAAACTTTGTGAAATTAGGAAGGCAGGAGTTGAAACCTGATATTAGGAACTTTTAGTAATTTTTCAAGTACTTTAAATATAGAAAATATTATTAAAAATTAGCAAATGACTCAAAAAAATTGAAACCTTCTTACAACCTGTGTTCATGCACTCCAGTCACTATGACACCAGTTTTCAGAACAAAGAACGTGAGTGCTTGCTCCAGTGAGATCAAAGGAGGATGTGTCATAAAGGCTGTGGAAGTCACGCCTCAGTCCCTGCCCCTCCTGTCCTCGCTCTGCGTGTGTCATTTAAAATGCAATTCCCTTTGAATGGGCACAGAGCAGTTCTATTACCAGACATGACTGCTTTTACTACTAGCAGCGCTTTAATGATTTTATGTCATCGCAATAATAGAAACATGACATTCAACTGTGACTACAGCTTGTGCGAGTCTATTTTTGGAAAACCGCTTTTGTAGAGGACATGAAAATGTGGAGTCTTGGTGCCTGTTTATTTCCCAAAAGGCTGAGCCAGGGACTCTCACACCTCACTCCCCTCTGTGGACCTTTGATGACTTTCTGAAATGAGTGTGGTAACTTGAGGTCTCCAACAAGGATGCTTCACATACAAAAAACTCACTTTAGAGAAGGAGACGTGAGCCTGGATCTAATTTTCTCATTGGAAGGAACATCCTTTATGAAGTATTTCAATGCCTGAGTCCTCATTCTTGATAAGGGCCAAGTCCACAAACGACAACAATAACAGAAGTACGTGCACTTGCTCAGTGGAGGAATTCCCTCAAATCTTTCCCAGACAAATCTGAAGCTAAAAGTCATAAACTCCCTCACCGTCCTTCACTCACAGGTCAGCACACGTGTTCAACTTCTTCTAATCTCTTGCTTAAAGCCAACTCTTCCACCTGTGGTCTTAACTCCTACCCCTACTGCCTCTTTTGGGCTTCCCCAGTGGCACAATTGTAAAGAATCTGCTTGCAATGTGGAAGACACAGGAGACACAGATTCAATCCCTGGGTGGGGAAGATCCCCTAGAGGAGGGGAAACCCACTGCAGTATTCTTGCCTGGAAAATCCCATGGACAGAGGATCCTGGAGGGCTATAGTCCACAGGGTCGTGAAGAGTCATACACAACTGAGCGAGTGAGGACGCACACTGTCTCTTCTAGGACCTTGATATATCAGGGGTCTACTTTGCTCCAACATTTTCACTTTCCCCCTTGCCTCTCCTTTCAGTCTGTTAAATGCCAAAATCCTTACCATTACACACACAGACACACACAGAGGCACAACCCTCTGTCTTCTCGTCTCTGACCCATTTTCCTTCACAAGTGAACTACTTAAATTAGTTCACATTTCGCCTCCCATTTTTAAAATTCCTGTTTTCTCTCTTGCTTCTATAAATAAGTAGGCAATTTTTCCTTGCCTTCTTGTTTCAAACAAGATACTGCAATCTTTTCTTATCTGTCCTTCCTCTCTTCAGTCCCTGTCTGTAGTCTTCTACTGTGATCAATCCCCCCAAACCACTCAGGAAAACTTCATCAGTGACCTCATTAGAGTTAAAACCAATGGTCAGTCTCAGTAATGTGAACATTTTGCTTGCACGTGATACAAGCAATCCCGCCTTTCCCTTTCTAAGAATTCTCTCTTTGATTTCATGCTACTGCATGAAATAAACTATTTTATTTCTACCAGTTATCATATATTTTCTCCAAATACTGTGCCATACACTTCACACTGGTGAAACAACACTGAAAGGTAGGGAATATTGTAATCATGTATACCTTTAAAAAGCAAGCAATTGAAACCTAAAGGAACTGAATAATTTTACTCAAGTTACAAAGTATATGTAGGGAATGGGTTAAGAACACAGCTTTATCTTACACCAGTATATGTTTTCAATTAGCGTTAACATTTTGCCTAACAATTTGTACTAATTTATTTTTCCAGAACTGATATATTCAGTTCACTTCAGTTCAGTCGCTCAGTCGTGTCCAACCTTTGTGACCCCATGAATCGCAGCACGCCAGGCCTCACTGTCCATCACCAACTCCCGGAGTTCACTCAGACTCATGCCCATCAAGTCAGTGATGCCATCCAACCATCTCATCCTCGGTCATCCCCTTCTCCTCTTCCCCCCAGTCCCTCCCGGCATCAGAGTCTTTTCCAATGAGTCAGCTCTTTGCATGAGGTGGCCAAAGTACTGGAGTTTCAGTTCTAGCATCAGTCCTTCCAAAGAAATCCCAGGGCCGATCTCCTTCAGAATGGACTGGTTGGATCTCCCTGCAGTCCAAGGGACTCTCAAGAGTCTTCTCCAACACCATACTTCAAAAGCATCAAAGCCCAACTTGTAATTCTCCTGAATTTTACTCCCTTTTCTTCCCAGAGGAAACCATTATACTCTAGGGGGTCTCTATCATTTATATCCATTAAAAAAAAAAATCCTACTATTAGACTGATGCAAGCTTCTTTATTCATCCCTCTTTTCCTTATCTGGATATAAAATATTCTTTCTTTTCTGTGTGTGTTCACCCATAGAAATATTGACCTCTAGTTAATGATTTATATGCTGATGTATTTCAGGGGAAGTACACTGATGTCTGCAACTTACTCCCAAACACATCCCCAAAATAGTGATGGATAGAGGGATGGAAATTTTAAATATGTATACTTAAGAGTTTGTAGATAATATGTCTAATCACTTCTCAAACCAAATAAGGCTTTAGAATATCTTCACACTACAGTTCTTCCTCTAATAAACCACACTGAGTTGTTTGTGCCTATAAAATACCTTGTCAACAATGATCAAAAATTAATAATATATCAGTCTTTTCTACAGTCCAAGTTTGCTTACATTTATATGATTATCAAAATATTTCCTAACCATCTCATCCTTATTTGGGGAGGAAAGGGTTCAGTCTCCTCTTACTGATTTCCATGCTTTTTTTCTTTTTTTTTTTTTTGGTGAGAGTCTAGAATTGTTAATTGTCACAGTATTTTTATGAACATTTTAAAAATTTAACTTTCTTCCCATGAATTATACTTTGAACAAGTATAGAATTCTAGGTTGACAAATATATGTCATCCCCCCTTCAAAGTTATCATTCTATCACGACTGTGAGACATCTTCAGTAATTCTAATTTTCATTCCTTTGATTGTAACAGATATTTCATCTTTGTCTGCTTTTAAGACTGTTTTTCTGGTTGTGTGAGTTTTGAAGTTTCAGGGCAATATATCTGCATGTAGAATTGTTTTTGATCATTCTGTCAAGAATGTGGCATACTCAGTAATTCTAAAGGCTGATATGTCTTCAATCCAGGAAAATTCCGAGTTANATTGTAACAGATATTTCATCTTTGTCTGCTTTTAAGACCGTTTTTCTGGTTGTGTGAGTTTTGAAGTTTCAGGGCAATATATCTGCATGTAGAATTGTTTTTGATCATCCTGTCAAGAATGTGGTATACTCAGTAATTCTAAAGGCTGATATGTCTTCAATCCAGGAAAATTCCAAGTTATTGTATCTTTTACTTTTCTTTATTCTCTTCTTCTAAAAACTCTGTTGTATCTCTTCTGTAGTATCTTATCTTTCTCACATCTTGACACTCATGGTGAATGTCTACTTATTTAAACAGATCTATTTTCAAGTTACTAACATTTACAATTATCTACAATTGTAGATACAAATATCTACAATTATCTTTACCAAATTATTTACTTACAACCTCCAAATCATAACAGTTCATATGTTTCATAGCAAGATAACAAGATAGGGGTCCTTCTTCAAGCTTGATGCCTGTGGTTCTTTTTCTTTTTTGTATCTACTTAAACTTTTACACATTTACTTTAATGTCTCCTATGACTTGTTCTATTATTTCTTGTTCTAGGCTGTGAATTATATTTGTTGAATTTTCTGATCCTCTTTAATTATGACTCCCTACAGGTGACTTGAAATGTCTTAAGGAATCTTCATGGAGGTTGTTATAAACTGACTTGTCTCCTCAAAATCCACGTGTTGTTGAAGCCCTAACACCCAGTGTGGCTGTATTTGGACAAAAGGTCTTTAAAGAGGTCATTAAGGTCAAACAATGTCATCAGGTTGGGATCCTAATTCATTGGAACGTGTGTTCTCATCCAAAGAGGAGGAGTTAACAGGAAAATGCAAGCGGACGAAACCCTGGGTGAAGACACAGTGAGGATGAGATCACCAACATGCCAAGAAGAGCGATCCCACCAGAAACCAGCACTGCTAACACCTTGATCTTGGACTTCCAGTCTCAAAAACTGACAGAGAAAATATATGCATGCTGTTTAAACCACACAGACTTTGGTCTCCTTCAGGAGCCCCAGTTAGTAGCAACATCCATTGAGTGCCAGTCCACATTCATCTCNAAGATAGGGGTCCTTCTTCAAGCTTGATGCCTGTGGTTCTTTTTCTTTTTTGTATCTACTTAAACTTTTACACATTTACTTTAATGTCTCCTATGACTTGTTCTATTATTTCTTGTTCTAGGCTGTGAATTATATTTGTTGAATTTTCTGATCCTCTTTAATTATGACTCCCTACAGGTGACTTGAAATGTCTTAAGGAATCTTCATGGAGGTTGTTATAAACTGACTTGTCTCCTCAAAATCCACGTGTTGTTGAAGCCCTAACACCCAGTGTGGCTGTATTTGGACAAAAGGTCTTTAAAGAGGTCATTAAGGTCAAACAATGTCATCAGGTTGGGATCCTAATTCATTGGAACGTGTGTTCTCATCCAAAGAGGAGGAGTTAACAGGAAAATGCAAGCGGACGAAACCCTGGGTGAGGACGCAGTGAGGATGAGACCACCAACATGCCAAGAAGAGCGATCCCACCAGAAACCAGCGCTGCTAACACCTTGATCTTGGACTTCCAGCCTCAAAAACTGACAGAGAAAATATATGCATGCTGTTTAAACCACAGAGACTTTGGTCTCCTTCAGGAGCCCCAGTTAGTAGCAACATCCATTGAGTGCCAGTCCACATTCATCTCCTCATTGTTGTCATGGTTTCAGAATTTATATTAGAATGTCGGTAAGTCCTCAACTTGCCATTCTCACATCACAGAAGGAATATAAATTTGGAACTCACAAATTTGCTTCAAGTGTTTCACATTGCCTGTTTCTAAAAAATGGCCTGTTTTCACTCATGGCTCGTGGTTAGAATTTTGTTTTTGAGGACATAGTAGGATACCTTCCTGTCTCAAAGGTCCTGTGGATAATACACATTCAGGCTCTTTATGTAAGTAGCTCCCGTCTGAGGGCACTGAACTATAAGACCAAGAAATCAAGGCAAGTTTTCCAGTTCTAATAACTGGAAATTGGGGACCTCTGATTATTAATCTTATCTTGAATTTTTTTTTTTTCATTTTGCAATCTAAGGAGTCCCTTTCTTGATTTTTTTTTAAACTTACTAGGGTATAGTTGCTTCACACTGTTGTGTTAATTCCTGCTATCCAATGAAGCGAATCAGCTATACATATACAGATACATATACTTATACATATATTCCCTTCTTCTTAAGCCTCTCACCCACCCACCCCCCATTCCACCCCTCTAGGTCACCACAGAGCACTGAGATAAGCATCCTGTGCTATATAGAAGGTTCCCAGTAGCTGGCTGTTTTTACAAATGGTAGCATATGTATTCCCATCTCTCAGCTCCTTCCACCCCTCCTGCCCCACCATGTCTGCGTGGCCATTCTCTGCATCTGCACCTCAAGTTCTGCCCTGCAGATAGGTTCATCTGCACCACTTTTCTAGATTCAATGTATAAAATAAAATGGGCAGAAGACTTAAACAGACACTTCTCCAGATAATACATACAGAGGGCCAAGAGGCACACGAAAAGATGCTCAACAACACGAACTGTTAGAGAAATGCAGATCCAACGACAATGAGGTATCTCTTCACACGGTTCAGAATAGCCATCAACAACAACAACAAAACTTTCTTGGTTTTTACCATTTCAAAAATACTTCTTTCATGATTTGTTTGCAGTGGAAATAAAACTCTTCTGTGTCAGCTTAATTTCAGATAATGACTTGATGTCTCTTACGTTCTTTGTACGTCACCACACAACCTTTCTTGGCCCATCATCTCTCTGACTACCTATTATAACATGCAGAATCTAACTTCTCTTTCTCTGCTTGACAATGAGATATTTCAGAGGATCAATCTCCTTTTCTGATGCTCTTCTTGAACAAACTAGTCTACTTCCAATGTTACAAGTAACTGACTTCTGAAAAGTCCTACTTGGCATCTCAACTCCCACATTCCATCAAAAGGCAAATTCTACCCCCTCGGCCTTCCTAGCGCTGTCATCTCACAGCAGCTATCATCAGATCCCACTTCTGGTGGGATAGAGCAGCTTCTCAGGATCTAAGCTTGCACCCTTTCATGATTAGCCAAACTACACCCATGCATCTTACCATCTCTATTCTTTTCACTTTCTTTTTAAATAACTAATGCATACTCTTTAGATCCCTTCACTGGAGTTCCTTACCCTATAGAATACAGTTCAAGCTTTTCAGTTTACAAAACCACATCTTCATGATTAAGCCTTCGACTGCTGATCCAAAATTATTTTGCATAGGGATTCACACCACCACCAAGAACTGCTGTTCACTTAAGCCATGTGTAGCGTCTTTCTGTGACTTGGCTCAAGCAATTTCCTCACCCTGAAATGATTTCTCCTTGGCCCCTCTCACCCACTTCAGTTCAACATCACTTTCTTAAAACTCAGTCTCTTTTCCAGGGAAAGTTGACCACAGCCTCCCTTGCATCCCTGCCACAAATACTTATCCTTGGCACTTATTAAAATCTTAAATCCACTGATATAATAACAGGCTTCTCTTCTACTCTGAAACAGATCATACAAGACATGGTTTCTCAATCTCAGTGGGATAAGCAATAGAGCAGATAATTGCATGCTGTGTGGGTTGTTCAGTGCATAATGAATAAAAATATTTTAGCAATCAGCAGACACACACACACATATATATACGCATATATATGTACATATAGAGATATATATGTTAGTATAAGTTATACATTAGCTGAAATATATAAGATATTTGACTTGCAAATTACGTTTTTGAGTAATTCAGGTAGCTTAGGTTTAAATAATATGAGTAGGGCATAAGATAGACTATACACAGGCATTTCATAGTTAAGGACCAAATATCAACTAAGATACACAGTTAAGTAAGAACAATTAGCAATTTTGTGAATTGGCTGCCAGTTCAAATTTATTTTGCCAAGGCTAATGTTTACTTAAGTGGAAATGTCTGACAATTATAAGAGCTTTGATTGCATGAGCTTATGTTTGAATTTCAGCAACTCTCCATTTAAATTGAGGCAATATAATCTCCTGGGCAATTGTCAAAACAAGTAACTATGTTGACAAGGGATCTTGGAAATTAAAGTTAAGTGTGTGTGTGTGTGTGTGTGTGTGTACACACATTATATATGCATATATATATTCACATATGTACATATAATATATACATACATAAATACACACATATATATGGGCTTCCTTGGTGGCTCAGTGGTAAAGAATCAACCTGACAACACAGGAAACTCAGGAGTGGCAGGTTTGATCCCTCTGTTGGGAAGACTCCCTAGAGGAGGAAATGGCAAACCACTCCAGTATTCTTGCCTGGAAAATCCCAAGGGCAGAGAAGCCAGGTGGGTTACAGTCGATGGGATTGCAAAGTGTCATATATGACTTAGCGAATGAACACATGCATCCAAATACACACACACACACACACGCATGTACACATTATGTTCCTCAGCTGTTCTTCCTTTAGACATTTATTTAACAAATATTTAGATAATACTTGGAATGTGCAAAATAATTCAATAAAATAAAAAGATCTTTTTACTTCTACTGTGTGCTCAGTCACTCCTACTAGAGGCGATAATTCAAGCATGAAAACAATCTAAATAAGTGGAATCAAAAGGTTAAGAATGTTCAAATGAAACAGCCAATCTTTCGATTTAATAAAATCAAGGAAGAAATCATAGATAACATGGCACTGAATTTTGGCCTTGGAGGTAATTATTAATATCAAAAGTGTTCATAATAATAACAATAAAGAAAGATATTAAAGTTAAATATCAATTGAATCATTACCTTTATCAGAAATTTTAGTTCTGAAAATTGCAATAATATGCAAAATCATGTTTTTTATACTTAATAACATCAGGAAACATAATTTTGCATTCGTTTTGAGTTACAGAAGACTCCGGTATAAAATCTATTACATAAAGATCAAAGTCCGGAAGGAAACACATGGCAATGTTAATAACTATTTCTGGATTTCAGGATTGACAGGGGCAGTATTACTTGTGCTTTTAGATACCTCAATATTTTAAATTTATCTTCCGCATTTCTTCCATAGAGCTTTTATTTTTATAAAATAAAAAATATATTAATTTATATATGCAGAGTCCAGTTCAGTTCAGTTGCTCAGTCATGTCCGACTCTTTGCGACTCCATGAACTGCAACACGCCAGGCCTCCCTGTCCAACTCCAGCTTCCGGAGTTCACTCAAACTAACGTCCATCGAGTTGGTGATGCCATCCAGCCATCTCATCCTCTGTCATCCCCTTCTCCACAAGCCCCCAATCCCTCCCAACATGAGAGTCTTTTCCAATGAGTCAACTCTTCACATGAGGTGGCCAAAGTATTGGAGTTTCAACTTTAACATCNATCTAGAGTCTAATAAGGACTTCCCAGGCAGCTCAGTAGTAAAGAATTCACCTGCCAAGCAAGAGATGTAGTTTGATCCTTGGGTCAGGAAGACCACCTAGAAAAGGAAATAGCAACCCACCCCAATATTCTTGCCTGGAGAATCCCATGGACAGAGGAGCCAGTCCATGGGGTCACAAAACAATCAGACATGATGTGGTGACTAAATGACAACAGCAAATAGTCTTGTATGTGTTTGGTATCCCTGTTACTCTAGCTTTTGCATTGTCTTGATCTCTATTTTACTGAGAATAAAATTGAGGCTCAGAGAGCTTACCCAAGTGGCACAGTGAGAATCCAACCCTGGGGCTGCCACCTCCTGCCTTCCATCACTCCAAGATATCCTTTCAGATCTCATTCGAACAAAGTGATGATGAATGTTCAGAAACAACGTTTCAGAATACTCACTTCCAAAGTATCCTATCTCTATAAATTCACTCAAGGCCAGCTGGGACATGTGCCTGCCTGCAGGGTGAAGGGTGGCTGACCCCCCTTGGCCTCCCATTACAGCCTTCATTATGACTAAAACTCAGGGCACAGCTGGCTTCTAGAAGGATAGCTACATTATTAAAGGGTTATTTTATGTGAATCTAAGTTCTTCATGGCTACTTGTCAACGACAAAATGAATGCAATTAGTTTTTCATCTTTGGAGAGAAAGTCCTTCGTTGGAAACGACCAGCACTCCCTCTTTTTCTTTCATTTCAAAGTCTTCCTCTTGCCTAAAACATCCCTCCTAAGCTGTCAGCCCTCAGCTGGTAAAGAATCCAGCTTCAGCACAGGAAACTCAGGTTTGATTCCTGGGTGGGGAAGATTCCCTGGAGAAGGCATAGGCTATCCACTTTAGTATTCTTGGGCTTTCCTGGTGGCTCAGCTGGTGAAGAATCCACCTGCAATGCGGGAGACCTGGGTTCGATCCCTGGGTTGGAAAGATCCCCTGGAGAAAGGATATGACTACCCACTCCAGTATTATGGCCTGGAGAATTCCTTGACCGTATACTTCATGGGGTCACAGAGTCAGATGCAACTAAGTGACTTTCATTTTCACTTTCAAGCAGTTGGTTGGCCAGCTTCTCAGCCCAAGTCAAGACAGTGTTTCCAAAAGCCACCACCAAGGTGGTTTCAAAATTAGTCACTTGAGATGACTTTTAATAAACTTTCTTCCCTTGCTTCCTGCTTTTCAATGTCTACTTAAGAACAAACAGAAAGTCAACTCCAGTGCTCTTGACAGTTTGAGCCCGATAAAAAGACATTAACATTCCAATAAGCAATAATGTTCTTTTACGGCATTTCAGTACTGAAAAAGTAAGTGGTTCTAAGACTGCTGTGACTGTTAGTACTTAAATGGCCAAATTATCTTAATTGTCTCAGAAATGGTACTAAAGTTTGAAAAAGAGAGACTGCACAGGTGAGAAAGAAGGCAAAGTGCCAACATTATCCTCAGCCTTTAGAAGGAAATATTTGTTTGCATTTCACTCAACAGCAAACCACTTCCCAGTAAATCAAAGCCCCAAGAGGTCCGGGTGGCAAAATTATATGGCACGTGCTACCCTTGGCTGAGTTGTAGTAAATCTAACTCCGCTGTACAGAAAGCTGCTGTGAAGAATTATGAGACCATTTGATTCCAATTTAATCAACTCAGAGTTCCAGGCTGGCCCGTTTTGAGGCTGCAGGACATTGCGTTGCAAGGCCTGAGACATATTTTTCTGTTAGGCAGAAAGCTCTTTAGATTCTTGTTGCCCGATCTGTGTTCAAAAGAGATCTGATTGCCCTGGGGAGGTGTGTCGCTAGGATGAGCTTTGTTCAAGCTGGATAAACTGCCTCCAGGAGAATCACTTAGCCAAAGGGAAGGGGAAAGAAGGCTGTGGCGGAAATAATTGTGTCTAGCACTATAACTTTGTCAAGTGTTACTAATTAAATGTATCTTCTAAAATAAATTTTCCTCCTTTTCATATTGATATCTTTTTAAATATGTATTTGCCTGCACCAGATCTTCACTGCAGCACGCAGGATCTTTCATCGTGGCATGCAAACCCTTAGCTGCAGCCTGTGGGATCTGGTTCTCTGATGAGGGATCAAACCCAGGCCCCCTGCATACAGAGTGCAGGGTCTTAGCCACTGGACCAGTATGTGGATATCTTCAACAAAATCTCTCTTGCCTCATCTTCTTCAGTAATATCTCTACTACTGATCTTTCTTTTTTTCTCCTTACTGCAAACTGCTTAAAAGAATTGTGTATCCTAACAGCTTGCGTGCCTTTTCTCTCTGTTCCCTGGGATCCAGCTCTAACAGGTAAAGGCCTTCTGATTACACACAAATAAGTCAACAAAACAACCCTGAGCTCCATTTTGAAATGCCTAACCATCACTGTTCAGTCCTCAGCTTTTTGGTTGGCCTATCAGAAACTTTTTGAGAGAAGTAATCCCTCCCTTTTTCTTAGAAGGCGTTCTTCACTTGGCTTCCAAGATGGTCCTTTCTATTGAATTTCATCCGATCACAAATGCTGCTGCCTCTCAGGGGTTGGGTCTGTCTGCCCCATTGTTCCAATCTGCATTTGATCCAGCATTTCAGGATCCACTCCTAGACCTCTTTTCTTCTTTGTCTTGTACTGACTCCCTAGATGTTTACTTTCAATAATGGGGCTTAAGTTTCACCCCTAGACTGATGACCAAATTTGCATCTCCAGCTTCAGCCTGTCTCCTGAAATCCAGGCTTACTTTTCAATAACTGCAGTTAAATCCTAATACATATCTTGAAATGAAAGTTTTCCAAATACATGCTTAATACCTTCCTGCTTTCAATCCTCAATTCAGTCCTCTCCATGTCATTAACTACCAATTCTATCCTACCCAACCAGAACCTTGTTTTAGCCTCTACATGACTTTCACATATTTCTCTTCCAATCCATCAGCAAATATTATCATTTTTAAACGCAAAATATATTCAGAGTCTGCCTCCTTCCTACTATGACCCCCGTACCCTCCCAATCCAAGGTTCTGTCTTATGTTTAGATTCTTGCAAGAGACTTCTAAACATTCTCTTTATTTTCACTTACATTTTATTCAGCATATAGATATCAGAGCAATTCTTCAAACATCCAAGTCAGATCAAATGATTGCTCTATTCAAATCCCATCTATGTCTCCCTCTCCTATTTAGAGTGAAATCCAGATAATTCTTTATGACATAGCATCTTACCACCTCTTTTTGCTTCTGCTTCTATTAGCTCGCAAACTCCACAGACTATATCAACAATAAGCTCAAAATTTGTCCTTAAATAGTTACAGCAAGTTCTCTTCTCAGGTACTTGAACTTGCGATTCCCACTGCATGGAACGTTTGGTCTTCAGAACACTCTTGTGCTTCTTTCAGAACTCTGTTCAAATGCTTCTTTATCAGAAAAACTTTCTGTGACTCCTAAGATATTGCACTCCAACCCACATCACTCCTAGTCCCTTGATCCTGCTTTGCCTTTCTTTACCAAATAGTTTGCATTTATTTGTCACTGGTTCTCTTCCCAGATTAAACTTGAACGTAATATGCATTTTCTTTTGTTTACACCTATATCTTGAGTGAAAAGAATAGTTTCTGGCCTTTGGAAGATTTTTAATATTTTCCAGAACCTGAACAGTTGTTTTTTTTTTTTCCCACAACAAAGTGTAGCGTTAGCAAAATTGAACTGTCCTCACCTTATTTCAAAGAACATCTAAAAATAAGGATGACAGAATTTGGGGGTCTCTTGACATGCAAGTATATGAAATGTGTGATAGAATCTCAGGATAGAGAACAAGGTCACACCAATTACACGTTGGGACACTACCTTATGACACGTGGTAAAGGTCATGCATATTTGAAATAACATTTTCCTGGACAATAGAAAGTGAGTCCCAGTATAATAATTAAGAAATATTGATTTAGGAAATCTGATGGCTCAGGCTTTAGGAGATACAGGGATAGAGAGCCAAGAATCACAGGCTCGTGATGACTTGGCATCTTTTTAGTTTGCTTGAATCCATTTTTAGCTTGCAGGAATTCATAGGGCGCATGCCCAGTACGTCTGGCTGAGTGGTCTGGTCCCAATAATGTTTCCCCATAACTATTAACATAAAACCAGCTCAAATTAATATCCCTGCTAAATTAAACTTGACGTGGTTTAAAATGCAAGCCAATCTGTTTTCAATTCTATAATCACTCATCACTCTCATTTTATTAATTCTAGAGACAGAAGACGCTTAAATGTATTAACTTTGTTAAACAAAATCTGATTTTATGATTCAAATGTCAGTCTTCACAGTTCAGCAAATTCTTCTAAATATTCTGCAGCATTTTCTCTAGCCTTTACAGAGAATGTTCTTCAATTTTTTTTAATAAGATAGAGCTGAAAAAATGTGCCAAATTTTATTGAACTTTATTATATTTATTAGTTCTTATCTTTGCCTAGATTTAATTTAAAAAAAAAGAAAAGAAAAAAGAAACCAAACAATTTTTAAAAAGCATCCAGATCATTTAGTATTCATTTCACAAAAGCACTTCAGTTACCCTTTGAATGGCAATTTGACAAATCACACCTTAGAATTCAAAATGTCTTGAGGGAGTATTTCAGGTACACCCTTAAGAAGAAGGTTTCATTTCATGAGATGCAACAAATAAGGACAGAAGAGAAATATGTCACAACACGAAGTCTCTTCTAAACCTCGTCACCAGCATCTAATTCTTTTTCTGTACAGCTCACGGCCTACTCCTACCACCTGCGACCCTGACCACTGTACATTTCTTTCCCTCACAGGTTGGCATTCTGTTTTCCTACTTGTGATGTCCTAATATGTCCCTGTATAAAAAGTGTGTGCCTGTGAGCACTGGAATATGTCTTGTTTCTCCTTGCTTATCACTTATTTCTCCTTTTGTATTATTCCAAGTCATTTAGCACTCAGAGCCTAATACAAGTATTTTTGGAAACAATATCCTCAATAATATATAGCTAAGTGTGCATGGTTGCATTTTGAAGGGAGCAATTAAGGACTGTGAAGCAGCCTGGCCTAATTTAGAGCTAACCTATCAGAATTGACTGACAAAAATGAGTATTAATTATCAGGCCCTGCCTCCTTACTACAGCTGAGTTTAATTTTCATGGCCTTCATATTACCAAAATAACACAAAAATGAATACATTCTTGTACAAAAATGAATACACTCTTGTGGCCTTAGCATATGATGATAAAGGCGAAGCGTTTGAACAAACATTGTAATTGTGTGCTGTTATGTTGTTCAGCTAGCATTTGTTTCAAGTAGAAAAAATAAAATAATATCAGCGTTATATTTATAGGATATCATGTGATAATTATGACCCTCATAGAGCAACCCCAAAAATGCTTAAGATAAATTTTTAAAAATGTGTATATGCTTTGGATTTAGGCATGTCAAATGTTTATGGGAAAAGACTAAACAAGAACATGAAAAAAATAAAAACAGTGTTTCTTTTAGGATTGTAGGATGTCAAAGAAAAACTGCACCGGATAGAGTTAAACGGAGAAGGCAATGGCACCCCACTCCAGTGCTCTGGCCTTGAAAATCCTATGGACGGAAGAGCCTGGTGGGCTGCAGTCCATGGGGTCGCTAGAGTCGGACACGACTGAGCGACTTCACTTTCACTTTTCACTTTCATGCACTGGAGAAGGAAATGGCAACCCACTCCAGTGTTAGCCTGGCTGCCGTCTCTGGGGTCACACAGAGTCAGACAGGACTGAAGTGACTTAGTAGTAGTAGAGTTAAACAGGTAAGGAAAACTTTATTCAAAACTATTGCAACAAAAGAGAGACACTGTTGCAAAGGCTGGGGCTGAACCGGGGGCAGCAGAAACACAGCACAAATTAAACCCAACTCCACTGAAACCAAAAGCAGCAGAGTTTCTAAGCACTTGAGTGAACTGGTGGGAAAGTACAGGGGGACATTAGTAGGGAGGTTGGAATTATTTTTAATTTAATTTAATTTTTAATTTAAAAGATTTAAGACAGTTCATATCTGTGTGTCTAGTTCATTTTGGCTATTTTGCTGCCTAGCTTGAGGGCAGTTAACTGCTTCTGTTTTTCTGCCTTCTGGCTGTGATAATCAAGTTACAAAGTTCTCTGCTGCATCAAATTTTAAACTTTACANTAATTTTTAATTTAAAAGATTTAATACAGTTCATATCTGTGTGTCTAGTTCATTTTGGCTATTTTGCTGCCTAGCTTGAGGGTAGTTAACTGCTTCTGTTTTTCTGCCTTCTGGCTGTGATAATCAAGTTACAAAGTTCTCTGCTGCATCAAATTTTAAACTTTACATTGTGCATATTATTATCATCCTTTTCCTTATTAGTGGGAAGACCATATGATTGGGGCACATATGTTTGCCAATTGCACTTACTGAAGCTAAGCTCAACAGAAACTGGGGAATAGGGGTCTTATCTTTCTTGGTGACAACATTTCAAAGGGATGGCTCCAGGTCTCTAGAAAGAAATTTCTGGGTTGTAAAACTGGCACGAGGCTGGGAGGAGATTTACATCCCTAAAGGGCAGAGAAAGAATTTATTACTGCAAGTTTTCTAAAGTAAATGCTCTAGGAAAAGGGAGCATATAAGACAGGAGGGAACCAGCATAAAATTTAGTCAAATTAAAGGGAGCAGTATGCCTGCCTTTGTGGTCTAGAATATGGGTGGTGTTTTTCTGCTGACTTTATTTTTGTAATATTATATTATTTCTATAATTAAAATCTAAAACAAGGCAGCAAACATTGCCTCCCTAATACATTCTGAACTTTCCAAAATGCTCTTTAAGGCAAAACAGTCAGGCCTATGTCCTATGTGCCTATTTCACCCCTGAATCTTATCTTGTAAAGTTGGTTTAAGTGTAACAACAGTCCCTACGGGAGACCGACTTTTTCAACACTCCAATGAAACAAATTTGAGGATTTTCATTGCTCCCACTTACAGTTTTCCAATTCCTCAGGAAGTGAAATATAAGGCTGCTAGATGGGGCTGAGGCACATGGTGATCATTAAAACCAAGAGAGGAGACCTCAGAAATCTCTTAGTTCCTCTTTACTTCTAATTATCTTTCCTACTAAAATCTCAATTCTCATTGAGCAAAACTCCTCCTCCTCCGTACTTTCTCACACCCTTAGTTCACTGTAAGTATTTAAGTACATACTTCTGGATAACATTTTCTAGGACTTCTGGTTTATCCAAATATTGAGCCTGGCAGTGCTGTAGAGTTAGCCGCTATTTGCCCAGGAAAGTTTATGTTAACCTGCATTTCATGTTCCATGAATCCAAGTGACAACAGTGAACGTCTTTACCAAGGATAAAGAATGCTGCTTTCCTGTCTCAGCTTCATTAGAAAATAGGTATATTACAATGATGAAATCTTGCCTTGTCTCTGGCCAAACATCACAGATACAAATCAGTAACAGGAAGGGATTAACCTTCAAAATTGCTAAAGACTTCCTTCATCCTCAATTTTTCATGATTCTATTATCTCATAAGACCACTGTGGAACAAAAGGTTGTGTATGTTTGTTCAAGTTTAGAGGAAAATACACTCTCTGCAGAAAAATAATGTTAGAAGGAGTTTTAGAATAGGAACTACCATCTCATCAAGGGCTTCCTTGGTGGTGGCTGAGTGGTAAGTAATCTGCCTGCCGATGCAGGAGATATGAGTTTGATCTTTGGGCCAGGACGACACCCTGGAGAAGGAAACAGCAACCCTCTTCAGTAGCCTTTCTTGGAAAATCCCGTGGACAGGGGAGCCTGGTGGGCTACAGTCTAGGGCTTCACAAAGAGTTGGATGCTGCTTAGCAAATAAACAACAAAAACAACAATCTCGTACTCTTTATAGAATGAGGTCATTTTAATTTTCCTAAACTCCTTCTATGGGAAATTTACAGAAATGATCATGTTGGTAAGCCTCAATGCACAGTAACAGCTGAGTTTTTAAGTGGCAACTTAATTTGTTGCTATAACGGCCATGTGGCTTCCATGATTTTAAAAAACATACCTGTGCTATCATATTTCCTAGTGTCCACTTACAGCAAAAATATACAATGAGGGAAGTTACTATGCATTTATTAATGCTTTATATTAATTTTATGCATTTTGATGACATCATGCATTTAGAAAAAAAATGAAATGAAAAGCATGGGAAACACCTGACTTATTTAGGTGGTATATAATGTTTGTTTTGTGCACAGAATAAAGAAACCCTTTACAATAAATCCACAACTCCCTCCAACTTCCTTATTTTCCATAGTGGGCAATCATGGTTCTCCATGCATTAGAATTAAGGTTGACTTTCTTGAGAGGAAGATGTTTGTCATAGTCTTGAAATACTAATTAGCTTAAACCACATTTAAAATCTGAGCAAGCATAAATGCAATTGCCAAACCCAAATAAAAGGAATCGTTCATTAAAAAAAAATTCTTTTGTGACACACTCAATGGTCAGAATTATTCAAAGGACAGAAACCATAGCTTATGGGTTGTGCTCTTAGCAGGCGACCCCAGAGAACCATACTTCCCTTTAGACATCTGTGAAACTAATCACTTAGAGTACATTTGGATAAAGGGAGGAACTTAATACAAGTTATTATGCATGGTGAATAGTTAACAGAATCTGTAATTCATCAGTTTTCAATCTTCTCTTTCCTCTAAGAATATCTCCTTTTGAGAAGCCATGCCTAAAAATTCTGAGATGGGACTGTCTGGAAAAGCCACTACTGAGAAAACATTAAAAATGCCACATGCCCCATGGCCTAGATTTTTTTCCTCAAAATGCCGTATTCATCAGGAACCCCATGGCTTCTTTCCCTAGAATTGATTTTTACCATCCTGGCCTTACTTTATCAGACTGTTGGTTACTGATGAACATTTATCATCCAAACCTGCCAAATAAAATATACCGGGCAATGGACTACATTCTGGCACTCATTTCCCATGTGGAAAACCAAGGTTGTATAATATCCAAGCCTGGGAATATTTCAAAACATAAAGACAGTTGGAGTAAAGCTACTTTGTGTTCAGTATGCACAGGAAACTGCCTATTTTCCTGAGGCAGATGCCAGGGTGGAATTAACCCATTAGAAACTAAATAGGTAATGCAAGTAAAAATACTGCACCATTGCCTGAAAATTCAGTAAAACACGGCTCCCCCTTCTATTCTCCCACCCTCGGCCTTGCCAGCAAAATTCCAATGAACAGGCTATGGATGGAACACAATACAGATTTTTTTCCCCTTGTTTGTTGAATTAAATTCCCCCAAGTTATTTACCTTCAACCTTCAAAAAGCCTTGTGCTCTTATCAGCTAAAATGATTCCAGCCAGGTGATACTTAAAAGTAATTTTAAAATGCTGTCAGCTAGTAAAAAGCTACACAATAGTGACCAGGACTCAAAGAAATGACTGTAGTCAAGATTTGAAAGAATGATCCCAGAGGAAAACTAACAGATCTGGGTCCATTTATCCCGGGAAATAAATCATGACCTAGACAAATTGAGGCATATTGAGTCTTGATTGCTTAATGGATAATCCATTGACCTTTTAATCTCTTGGATCTTTTTTACCCTGTATTCATCATTTTGTGCCAGTCAGCATGTCATATGTCGGGCAAAACTGCTCTAGACAGAGATGAGGTTGTAAAGGAGAATATTAGGGACACTGCAGCTTTCCCCTCTCTCATCCGACCCCCAGTGGTATTTATTCCTTCCTCCTGATACCCTGGAAAAGCAATGGGTCAGGTGGAAGGGAACACTAGTATACAGATTCAAGAGCTCTGTTAGATTTCAGTGTGCTGATAATCAGGTGTGTAGGAACACTTCAGTTCTCCAGACTCATTCCAAGCAATCAAGCCACATTATCAAACTGACTTTAGCTAACGCAATGTCTGTTTCAAGAAGCAGAGTAGTTTAATATTATCAGAGATAGAAAATTGAAGGCTAACTTTAGGAAAAGAGAACAAAACAAAACAAAACAAAGGGGCCATCTCTTGGCATACCCATAACCAGAAACAGAGGAGAAGCTTAATGTCTAAAGCTCTGAACATGATAAATGTATCTTAGAAAAGAGAGTTTAACAGAAACAAGGTGATTTTTGAAAGGCTGGCCCTGCATGTTTGTTTCTTTCTCCAAACCATCCTCACCTTCCACAGGAACACAGCATCACTGCCAACACTCCCGCATGCTCAGTCACCCTGGGCAATAATGCAACTAAGGACCGTACAGAGAAATCAATCAGTCAGTCAATCCAGGAATATGAGCAAGTCACAGCCTGCAGGCTCCCACACTAGGGAAAGTAACACACTATTGTTTTAACTCTATCAAACTCTATCCAAATCAGTAAACCAACGTCACTCCATTCCACTACCAGTGTGGGTAGATTAAATGATAATTGTGTTGTTTAATCAACCACTCCAACCATCAAATGGCACGTTACATACACGGTGCCCCATCTGTTCTGTTGCACGGAGGTAGAAATAAAATTGAAAAGTAAATTTTAAAAGGAAAATAGATTCAGCAAACCCAGAGATTAGGAAAAACCAAAGGAGAACATTAATAACCAGCCTCTATCCATCTAAATTAGGTTTCCCTGGTGGCTCAGTGGTAAAGAATCCATTTGCCAATCCACTTCCCTGGGTTAGGAATATCCCCTGGAGAAGGAAATAGCAAATCACTCCGCTATTTTTGCCTGGGAAATTCCATGGACAGAGAAGCCTGGTGGGCTATAGTCCATGGGGTCACAACTTAGCAACTAAATAACAACCCACATAAATTAACTCAAATGTAGGAAGCTTCTCCAGTTCTAAACTACATAAATAGTTCCTTAAACAGTAACATTAAACATAACATTAAAAACATAATAATCTCTCATACTAGTGTGTATTGTTTCACATTGGGAAAAACTGGTGACAGTCTGCTCAGATCACCCTGAAAAGCCACTACAATTTATGCCCAGAGCCATTAAACCTGTGCAAAACTTCTTTATGTAACTGATCAAAAAATCAAAGTTCAAGAGTGACCTCTACTAGACGTTCAACTAGTAAGCAGAAGAGTATACACAGGAGTTCCTAGGTGACTCTAAGGTGAAGAAAACACCTGCAAGCTGAGGAGGCATAAGAGACTCAGGCTTGATCCCAGGGAAGATCCTCTAAAGAAGGCAATGGCAACATCTTCCAGTATTCTTCCCTGGAAAATCCCATAGACAGAGGAGCCTGGCAGGCTGCAGTCCTTAGGGTTGCAAAGAGTCGATACAGTGGAGATGACTTAGCATCCACGCAGATAGAAATAAAGTAAGCAGAAATGGTCCAGGTGTCCAGGAAAGAGAACCAGACATGCATGGCTTTCTTGACATAAGAGAAACCATTTTTTGGTCTAGGCCATTTTGTGATCTAACCTGGCTGCAAGGTTTCTCCTTGGAAAGGTATCAGTAATAAAGATCTTCAGTGGAAGTGACAAATAGATTCAAGGGATCAGATCTGCTAGACAGAGTGCCTGAAGGACTATGGATGGAGGTTCCTGACATTGTACAGAAGGCAGTGATCAAGATCATTCCTAAGAAACAGAAATGCAAAAAGGCAAAATGGTTGGCTGAGGAGGCCTTACAAACAGATATGGAAAGAAGAGAAGCCAAAGGCAAAGGAGAAAAGGAAAGATACACTCATTTGAACGCAGAGCTCTAAAGAACAGTAAGGAGAGGTAAGAAAGCCTTCCTCAGTGATCAGTGCAAAGAAATAGAGGAAAACAAGAGAATAGAAAAGACTAGAGATCTCTTCAAGAAAATCAGAGATACCAAGGGAACTTTCCATGCAAAGACAGGTACAATAAAGGACATAAGTGGTATGGAATTAACTGAAGCAGAAGATATTAAGAAGATATTAAGAAGAGGTGGCAAGAATACAGAGAAGAACTATAGAAAAAAACATCATCATGATGGTGTGATCACTCACCTAGGGCCAGACATTCTGGAATGCAAAGTCAGGTGGTCCTTAGGAAGCATCACTATGAACTAAGCTAGTAGAGATGATGGAATTTCAGTTGAGCTATTCCAAATCCTAAAAGACGATGCTGTTAAAGTGCTTCACTCAATATGCCAGCAAATTTGGAAAACTCAGCAGTGGCCACAGGACTGGAAGAGTTCCGTTTTCATTCCAATCCCAAAGAAAGTCAATGCAAAAGAATATCCAAACTACCACACAACTGCACTAATCTCACATGCTATCAAGTTCATGCTACAAAATCCTCCAAGTTAGGTTTCAATAATATGTGAACCAAGAACTTCCAAATGTACAAGCTGGATTGAGAAAAGGCAGAGGAATCAGACATCAAATTGCCAGCATCCACTGGATCATAGAAAAAGCAAAAGGATTCCAGACAAACATCTACTTCTGTGGAACTGACTATGTTAAAGTCTTTGACTATGTGGATCACAACAAATAGTGGAACATTCTTAAAGAGACGGAAATACCAGAAGACCTTACCTGCCTCCTGAGAAACATGTATGTAGGTCAAGAAGCAACAGTTAAAACTGAACATGGAACAACAGACTCAAAATTGAGAAAGGAGTACATCAAGGCTGCATATTGTCACCCTGTTTATTTAACTTATATGCAGAGTATATCATGTGAAATGCCAGGCTGGATGAAGCACAAGCTGGAATCAAGATTGCCGTGAGAAATATCAATAATGTCAGATATGCAGTTGACCCCACTCTTATGGCAGAAAGTGAAGACGAACTAAAGAGCCTCTTGATGAAGGGAAAACAGGAGAGTGAAAATGCTGGCTTAAATTTCAACATTCAGAAAACTAAGATCATGGTATCCAGTCCCATCACTTCATGGCATATAGATGGGGAAACAATGGAAATAGTAACAGATTTTATTTTCTTGGGCTACAAAATCACTGCAGATGGTGACTGCAGCCATGAAATATAAAGATGCTTGCTCTTTGGAAGAAAAGCTATGACAAACCTAGAGAGCATGTTAAAAAGAAGAGACATTACTTTGCTAACAAAGGTCCATATAGTCAAAGCTCTTGTTTTTCCAGTAGTCATTTATGAATGTGAGAGTTGGACCATAAAGAAGGCTGGGCACAAAAGAACTGATGTTTTGAGCTGTGGTGTTGGAGAAGATTCTTGAGAGTCCCTTGGACTGCAAGGAGATCAAACCAATCTTAAAGAAACTCAATCCTGAATATTCATTGGAAGGACTTTGCCGAAGCTGAGTCTCCGATACTTTGGCCACCTGATGAGAAGAGTTGACTCACTGGAAAAGACCCTGATGCTGGGAAAGATAGAAGGCAGAAGGAAAAGGGGATGACAGAGGATGTGTTGGCTTGACGGCATCACTGACCTAATGGACATAAGTTTGAGCAAGCTCTGGGAGGTAGTGAAGGACACAGAAGGCTGGCATGCTGCAGTCCATGGGGTTGCAAAAAGTCAGACATGACTTAGTGACTGAAAAACAACATTAGAACCAAACCATTAGATCAAGTGGAATCTATGGGATAATGATGTTGAAGTTTCCTGAACCTGATGACTTCAGTCAACTAAAACTTGGACTCTGCCTACTGTCCAAGCCCCCTCATTAATAGGCAAACACCCTTAGCTTACAACTTTCCATCTTGCTCTCATGGATAGACCACTTTAGGAAAGATCCCCAGTGTTCTCCTTACTTGCTGCAAGTAATAAATCCTCCCTTCACCCAATCTTCAGCTTCGTTGTATCCTTGGCTGAAAACCCAAGATGTTAACCCAGTTTGAGGATAAGAATAGCTCCAAGATTTGCAGAACAAATCACTCTGCAGAATACCAAATACTTAAGATTATCATGAGCTATTGGTATCTTAATTAAGCTTCCCATTCAGAAGGTTAATACCGGAGTGGGTTGCCATGCCCTCCTCCAGGGAATCTTCCTGATCCAGAACCTGCATCTCTCATGTCTCCTGCATTGACAGGCAGGTTCTTTACCTTTAGTGCCACCTGGGAAGCTTGCTGGATCATACGGTATCTTTATTTTTTATTTTTTAAGAAATTTTCTTTTTTTTTTTTTTTAAAGGAGTAGATGTTTTATTCTTTAGTGTTTAGAATACATAACAAGTCACATAATCAATGATTCATTACTTCACACACAGGGAGGAAAACAGTATCAAGTGTTTCTGTTAGACAACTGGTTGTGAACACAGAGAACCAAAATTTCTAGAGGATTTAGATGGTTGAATAAATCCTCACTTTAAGTTTGGGCATGTCTGAAAAGAACTTCGTCAGTTTTTAAAGTATAGAAGGACTGTTTTTTCCTTGGCTTTCTGTTTTGTTAGAAAGTCTGTTAATTGCATGATGATTTCCCCCCCACTTTCTCCTTCAGTCACTGAGGAAATCGCTCAGTGATCCATATCACTGAGCATATAACACGTTCAACAATTTCATAATCCCAGGTAACTCTGTGGGAATCTTACATTGTCTCCCAGATAAGAGTTTTTCAGATGCCCAGAAAAACTTAAATAACACATAATTTATAACTTCAAAATTAACATCCATAATGGATATTTTAACCTTTGTCATTAAATGCCACAAATGCTGTTTAAGTGATCATAAATGAATTGTCATTTGTATTCAATAGTAATAGCAAAATTCACCTGCCTATGAAGTCACAAAGACAGTTGTAGTGGCTATACCAATTTTTACATTTCCACCAAAAGTGTAGTAGCATTCCCTTTTCTCCACATCCTCTCCAGCATTTATTGTTTGTAGATGTTTGAACATGGACTTTCTGACTAGTGTCGGGTGATGCCTCATTGTAGTTTTGATTTGTATTTCTTTAAAGATGCATATCAAAGATGTTGAGCTTTTCATGTGTTTATGGTCCATCTGTGTATCTTCTTTGGAGAAACATCTATTTAGATCTTCTGCCATTTAATTGGGTTGTTCGCTTTTTTGATATGGCGTTGCATGAGTTGTTTGCATATTTTGGAGATTCCCTTGTCCATTGCTTCCTTTGCAAATATTTTCTCCAATTTTGAGGGCTGTCATTTTGTTTTGTTTATGGTTTCCTTTGCAACGTAAAAGCTTTTAAGTTTAATTAGGTCCCATTTGTTTATTTTTGTTTTTATTTTTATTACTCTAAGAGGTGGATTGAAAAAGATCTTCCTGTGATTTGCATCAAAGACTGTTTTGCCTATATTTTCCTCTAAGGGTTTTGCTGTACCCAGCTTACAATTAGATCTTTAATCTATTTTGATTTTAATTCTGTGTAGGGGGTTAGGGAAGTGTTCTAATTCCATTTGTTTTCTTGTAGTTGTCCAGTTTTCCCAGCACAATTTATTGAAGAGGCTGTCTTTTCTCCCTTGGAAGGTAGGGAGAGTTTATAAAAAGTTACAGAAAAAGAATCTTAAAATTCTGTAAAGCTCTAATTTCCCAAGGAGAGATAATTCAGAGACCTTTTGTTGGTCACAAATTCATATTGCCTTTCCCATTCAAAAAGCATTTCCAAACCTCCCTTCTAGTGCTTTGTATTATTTTTCCTCTATGCTGCTGCTGCTGCTGCTAAGTCCCTTCAGTCATGTCCGACTCTGTGTGACCCCATAGATGGCAGCCCACCAGGCTTCCCTGTCCCTGGGATTCTCCTGGCAAGAACACTGGAGTGGGTTGCCATTTCCTTCTCCAATGCGTGAAAGTGAAAAGTGAAAGTGAAGTTGCTCAGTCGTGCCTGACTGCAACCCCATGGACTGCAGCCCACCAGGCTCCTCCATCCATGGGATTTTCCAGGCAGGAGTACTAGAGTGCCTTCTCCATTATTCCTCTGTAAAAACTACCAACACATGTAACTCAACATTGGTTGTTTCCTAGTGGATGTAGTTGTGTTGTTAAACTATCTAGCAATTACATCATTCTTCTAAAGTTTATATTCCCTACAGATTCTGGATATAGGTACATGATCAGATTAATTTACTCCTCTTTCTAGGTGCCTTTGGGAAATAATTCTATCTGGAACCTTGACCTTAAGGAACACCTGAATTCATCTTATTTCTTTTTGGGTTTGAATTTTGTATCTTAAGCCTGACAATATGATGTACAAGAGGAAAGTATTGCTTAACCATGTTATGCCCAAGTACAGTTCAGAGTCTCTAAAACAAGAAATTCTTTTGTAAAACACACAGAACATTGTCTTTTTCTGATGTATGATGTATGTGTGGCCTACTTTGAGTTTTTCAGAAGCTTCTCAGGGCACTAGGCCAACAACCTGGGCTCCAGAATGGTCTCAAAAGCTCACTGATTGTCTGACCTTGAGTTATTCATTTATATATCAACTTCATTTTTCTTCTTACAGTGAGTAACAGCATTGCTATCTTATGGTATTTTTGAAAAATTCAAATGAGATAAAGAATATATCAACATGTGCTTTTTAAATGCTTAAGTATTATTCAAGGTTAAGTCTACAGGTCTTTGTGAACCTCATTTTCTGCCATTTATTAACATGCAGTCTAGCAATCCAATGGTGTGGTGAAAAGACTGGACTTCGGTTTCTCATACTAATACCCATGGGTTTAAATATCAAGTTTACTATCCCACAGTTATCTAATTTGGGGTAAATTCCTTAAAATCTCTGAAAACCAGTTTTATCATTCATTAAGTGGGGCAAATAATGTCTTTCATTTAGTACTCATTCATCGGCCATTAACAATTCCCCTATAGGACCTGGATCAGGAAGATCCCCTGGAGAAGGAAATAGCAACCCACTCCAGTCTTCTTGCCTTGGAAGTCCCATGGACAGAGGAGACTGGTGGGCTATAGTCCATGGGGTTGCAGAGTCACTCACAACTTACTGACTGAGGATGAATATGATTTGGGACTTCCCTGGGGATCTGAGGGTTAAGAATCCTCCTTCCAATGTAGGGCACATGGGTTCAGTTCCTGGTTGGGGAACTAGATCCCACCTGCCGTAGGGCAGCTAAGCCAGGGCCCTGCAACTAGACAGCAGGCATGGCACAACTACTGAGCCCACAGAGAGCAAAGAAGGTCTCACGTGTCACAACCAAGACCCAATGCAGCCAAATAATATTTTTCAATTCCCTCCATTTTTCTTAGATTGCACTCCTCCACCAAAATATACAATGCAAAAATAACTTGCCTTCTCTAGAGATTGCAATTTAGAAACAGGAGCACTCAGAAAAGTTCTTGGAGAGTTGCAGGGAAAGGTAATGATTTGGAAAATAGGGTATGGGAAGGAAGTCTAAAGGAACTAGTTCATTTGAAACTGAACAGGAAACTAAAGGGTGGTTGTGGGGGTGAAAGTGTCTTTTTGGAAATAAAGATAAGGAGATGGAGTGATAATCATCTCCTTCCACCCATGAAGACAAGAGAAAAGGAGTAAGAGGGAGAGATTGCAACTGTATGATTTTCTGGTTAAGGATGGTGAGCAGAACATAGGCATTAATTCTCTGCTTCCCCCTAAATCCACTCTAAGCACTATAAGGACAGTATGATACATACATTTCTTCTTTGAAAGGCAATCGTCTGTTAAGAAAGAGAGAATGAGAGATAATAGAAACAAAACTCAGGAAGCTAGAAAGTCTATAGACAAGCAGTAATTGATGAGCTGACTGAAAAGGCTGACCCCTAGGCTGGCAGTAGGAAACACTAATAAATAACCTAAACTCCCTGTGGTCCATTAAACCTCTGCGGTTTAATGCAGGGGTGAAACCCCAGAAAACAGGCTGAAAAGTCTGTTAGAGTCTCCCATGGCCATCATAGCCTAGCAGCTTCCCTTTCTCTTCATGTGGAAGCCTGGAGGGTTGTTACTTTACAATATGAATAGAGAGTACAAATAGATTATAAATAGAGAGTGCTGGGAGATACCAGACACAGTGGATCGTGGCGCACCAAACTGTAAACTGAGGGATTCTATGACTGAGTGCTCATGGCTTGGAAAACAGGATGTGTGAACCAAGTTTACAGTCAAATGAACTAAACTGCTGATATTGTCCAACTTTCTTCCCCAACTTGGCTACCAGGCAGGGTCATCTTATAAATTACCATCCAGACCAGGGCTCTCATCCTCTGCCGCCTCCTTCTCCTTTTGCCTTCAATATTTCCTAGTGTTAAGGTCTTTTCCAATGAACTGTCTGTTTGCATCAGATGGCAGAGGATGAGGTAGTTAGAGAATATCATTGGCTCAGTGGACATGAACTTGAGCAAATTCTGGGAGATAGGGGAGGACAGAGGAGCCTGGCTTGCTGCAGTCCATGGGGTCGCAAAGAGTTGGACACAACTTAGTGACTGAACAACAGCAGGAAGGTCTCTATTCATAATCATCTACTTTTGAACATTGTTTAAATTACAGTAAGCCTTCTACATATGAATCTTTAAGTTGTGAGCTTTCAAAGATGTGATTCACATGTCCAATCACATGTTAGTCACGTCATGTCATGTGCATGTGTTGTCATGTGTGTGTCTCCTCTCCAAGTGGTTGTGCCTTTGTGTCCTTTACTGTACTATGTAGAGTACAGTAGTACGGTATATTTATTTCAAGTCCAAGGTGTCCTCAAGCAAGAGTGAAAGAAACAGTGATGTAGCTGGTACTGCTAAGAAGAGAGTCATGAGGCAGAATATGGTGAGACAATGCAAGAAATATCAAGGGGATTCTCTTTATTTGAGGAAGTACTGTTAGTTTTCGAGGCATGGGACTCGAACATAGAACAGTACCAAAAGGTGGCAGTAGTCATTCAGAATACAATCCAGTGTTACCATGTCATCAATAATGAGGAAAAATAAATAAATAAATAAAAGAGCTGCTATGCAGACATAAATGGACTGTTGTGGCCAGAGGGTTATAGAACTGAATCCAGGCGAGGACTAGAACCTATGCCATCAACGTCAGGTGTGAGTGTAATCATAGCTTGTCTTCCACCTCCTACTGCTGACGATCCTTCAGCTATACCATCTCCTGCCTCTCTACCCGCTCCAGTCAGGAACTCTTCTTGGCGGTTCACTCAATGCCTGCCCCCATATGCCAGCTGTTGTAACTGTATTACTGTACTTTTCAAGGTACTGTACTATTAGATTAAAAATGTTTTCTTTATTTTTTGTTTTCTATGCATTATTTATGTGAAAAGTATTATAAACTATTATAGCACGGTACTATATAGCCAGTTGTGTTCGTTGAGTGCCTTGGCTAACTTTGTTGAACTTATGAACTAATTGGACTTAACGAATGCATTCTCAAAACAGAATACATTGGTATGTAGGGGGCTTACTGTAGACATTTCCCAGGCTAACTGAGGGTTGTGGCATTATAAGCTTATTCCTAGAACTCTTGTCAGTCAGACATAAACTCCCCANGTGTTCGTTGAGTGCCTTGGCTAACTTTGTTGAACTTATGAACTAATTGGACTTAACGAATGCATTCTCAAAACAGAATACATTGGTATGTAGGGGGCTTACTGTAGACATTTCCCAGGCTAACTGAGGGTTGTGGCATTATAAGCTTATTCCTAGAACTCTTGTCAGTCAGACATAAACTCCCCAGAGAACAGTTCAAAAAGCCTTTCCTGAGCGACTCTGAAGAATTCAAGAAAAAAGTTATAAAGAGGTTGACACCCAAGATTTCCAAAAGAAACAACATCTTCAGTTAAGTCTGCAGTGAAGACCATATTCAACATGTTCCAGCCAGGAACAGCATTTACAGAACCAGATAATGTCAAATCTAAATAATGATCTTGCTACAATTATAATTTTTAAATATTTGGAGACATGGAAGTTTGGATGTTAGGAGTAGGATTGGGAAATTTCTAAAATCAACACTTGATCCTATAAAGGGAGAAGTTAATAAAACATAAAAATTAAAGATAAAATCTCAAAAGATAAGCATGCCATTTAAAAATGTGGATAAAATTTTGAAAAATGGCAGCTGATATTTTTCTTTTTCTAATAACAAGTCTGGTGTGCTATTTGACCTTCAAACAAGGCTTGGAAAAATATGGAATACAGGCCAAATCTTTCTGGTGGTCTGCTTCATTAAAAAAATGAAGGAGATTTTAGGGATACAAACACATTTATTTCTATAATTCTAGGAATTTTAATAACCTCAGGTATGCAGATGACACCACCCTTATGGCAGAAAGTGAAGAACTAAAAAGCCTCTTGATGAAAGTCAAAGAGGAGAGTGAAAAAGTTGGCTTAAAGCTCAACATTCAGAAAACTAAAATCATGGCATCTGGTCCCATCACTTCATGGGAAATAGATGGGGAAACAGTGGAAACAGTGTCAGACTTCATTTTGGGGGGGCTCCAAAATCACTGCAGACAGTGATTGCAGCCATGAAATTAAAAGACACTTACTCCTTGAAAGAAAAGTTATGACCAACCTAGA
>SJYA01002108.1:1068322-1096812 GCA_006410615.1 Neotragus moschatus | reverse complement strand
ACAGAGGAGCCTGGAAGGCTATCCATGGGGTCACAAAGAGTCAGACACAACTTAGCAACTAAACAGCAACAACTGATAGCCTCTTTCAAATGACATTAATATTGGTCTGTACGGCAATTCAGAAAGGAACCTGTTAACTAGATGCTACCACACCCAAAAGTTTCTTGACATTTCTTTTTTCCTCTCCCAGCTAATAAGTAGAACTAACCCTTTGGACACGATTGAGAAGGTGGATAACTTTTAAACCAGATAAACATAGTTCCAAATATACTGACTTTAGGGAAGTGACAATCTCTCAAACCTCAGCTTCCTCACCAAAAATGGGGAATCCTATTATTAATAATATTACTTTTTTGCAGGACTGTTCTAAGTTCAAACAATAGAGGTAAAGGCCCCAGTAGTAAATGATAAGAACTCTCCAGCTGTTTTCTGAGACCTACTGCTACCAAAACAGCTCTACTCTTGAAGTCTGCCAAAAAGTCTTCTTGAATGATTTTTATAACTGTGTCAATTTTCTGTGGTCATGAAATGGGTGCAGATTTATAATATAATGTATTTGTTTTAAATACAGGACTCAGAACCCCAGAACTACTTTGCTCACTGTGTGATCTTAGGTAAGTTGCATAACCACCTGAGTCTAGTTTCTTTATTAGTTTGGCCAAAAGGTTCACTCATGTTTTTCCATAACATCTTACAGAAAAACCCAAGGGAACTTTCTGGGAAGCCCAACAAAAAAGAAGGGTAATAATAGTACCCCCATAACTAGATACTACTGTCTGAATAAAATAATGATTAAAGGCCTGGAATAGTGGAAGGACTTAATCATTTTAGTTGTTTTCATTAGTATGATGAGTAGTTATATAAAAAATATTCAAATATTCCCTTCCATAAATTGGATTGTTAAAGCATTTCGCCCATCCCGCTTGCAGCCCCTACATCATTCTCAGACTGCTTCAGGCTCCTCTCACTGTGACTGCAGACAGATGTTTACTTTTTCAACTTGTTCTCTGCTAATGCTGAATGCTTGGCTGCACAGTCGCTCAGTCGTGTTTGACTCTTTCATAACCCTNCATTTCGCCCATCCCGCTTGCAGCCCCTACATCATTCTCAGACTGCTTCAGGCTCCTCTCACTGTGACTGCAGACAAATGTTTACTTTTTCAACTTGTTCTCTGCTAATGCTGAATGCTTGGCTGCACAGTCGCTCAGTCATGTTTGACTCTTTCGTAACCCCGTGGACCGTAGCTCACCAGGCTCCTCTGTCTCTGGGATTCTCCAGCAAGATTACTGAGTGGATTGTCATTTCCTTCCCCAGTGGGTCTTCCTGGTCCAGAGATCAAACCTGGGTCTTCTGCATTGTAGGCGGATTCTTTACCATCTGAGCCACCAGGGAAGTTCACTTGGCTGCAATACATGATGTCAAATTTCTTAGGTCTTCATGGTGGTTTTATATAAGGTAGGGCTAACATAATTCTCTTAAAGAGCCCCAAGGTTGCTGGAGGCCTGCCATGTGTTGCCCCCTTAATTTCAACCTTCCCCACAGTGCGCACTGTCCACAATCACTACTCGGAAGTGGGACATTTCCCAACTGAACATTAGATAAGACCTCAGCCCAGCAGACACCTTGACTGCAGCCTCGTGTGAATGTAGGCAACTTTTAAACCAGATAAACACAGCTTCAAATGTACTTTGTGACCTTAAGCAAGTGATACCCTCTCAAACCTCAGCAGTCAATCTAGCTAAGCTCTCTGGATTTTCAATCTGTAGATAATAAAATGTGTTCCATTTTAAGCCACTATATCTGTAGCAATATTGTTGTGAAGCAGTAGATCATTGACAAAGTGCCACAAATTACACTATATTTAAGATAACATTTGTGTGCTTACTTAGAGCAATCAGACTCTACCTACAGGAAAGAATTTAAGTTTATCACATCACTTCGAATAGTACTGGGTTGGTCAAAGGGTTGATTCAGGTTTTTCGAAAAAAAATCTTATGGAAAAACCCAAACAAACTTTTTGGCCAATCCAATGTTTAATGCACACTATTACTTTTTTTTTTTCCCCTAGATTAAAAACTGGTCCGTGAATCTCATAGTCCCTTCTACATTCCTACTGGTAATAAACAATTTTGTTCTACAAATACGAACAAATCATACCTGGTTAATAACCATGGACTTCCCTGGAGGCAGAAATGGTAAAGAATATGCCAGCAGTGCAAGAGACCTGGGGTTGATCACTGGGTCAGGAAGATCCCATGAAGAAGGGAATGGCTACCACTCCAATATTCTTGCCTAGAAAATTCCATGGACAGAGGAGCCTGACAGAAGTCCACAGAGTGGCAAAGAAATGGGTATGACTGACAACTAACACTGAACCCTCAGTAGCTAGTTTCAGTTCAGTCTCTCAGTCGTGTCTATTTGCTGCCCCATGGCTTGCAGCAAACCAGGCTTCCATGTGCATCACCAGCTCCCAGAGCTTATTCAAACTCATGTCCATCAAGCCAGTGATGCCACCCCACCATCCATCCTCTCTCGTCCCCTTCTCCTCCCGCCTTCCATCTTCCCCAGCAGCAGGGTCTTTTCAAGTGAGTCAGTTCTTTGCATCAGATGGCAAAAGTATTGGAGTTTTAGCTTCAGCATCAGTCCTTCCAATAAATATTCAGGACTGACTTCCTTTAAGATGGACTGGTTGAATCTCCTTGCAGTCCAAGGGACTCCCAAGAGCCTTCTCCAACACCACAGTTCAAAAGTATAAATTCTTCGGCATTCACTTTTCTTTATAGTCCAACTCTCACATCCAAACATGACCACTGGAAAAACCATAGCTTTGACTAGATGGACCTTTCTTGGCAAAGTATTGTCTCTGCTTTTTAATATGCTGTCTAGATAGGTCATAGCTTTTCTTCAAAGGAGATAGCTCTTTTAATTTAATGGCTGCAATCACCATCTGCAGTAATTTTGGAGCCCCCAAAATTAAAGTCAGCTACTGTTTCCCCTGTTTACCCATCTGTTTGCAATGAAATGATGGGACTGGACGCCATGATCTTACTTTTTTGAATGTTGAGCTTTAAGCCAATTTTTTTAAACTTTCTTCTTTCATTTTCATTAAGAGGCTCTTTAGTTCTTCTTCACTTTCTTCCATAAGGGTGGTGTCATCTGCATATCTGAGGTTATTGATATTTCTCCTGGCAATCTTGATTCCAGATTGTGCTTCTTCCAGCCCAGCATTTCTGATGATGTACACTGCATATAAGTTAAATAAGCAGGGTAACACTATACAGCCTTGACATATTCCTTTCCCAATTTGGAACCAGTCTGTTGTTCCATGTCCAGTTCTAACTGTTGCTTCCTGACCTGCATACAGGTTTCTCAGGAGGCAGGTCAGGTGGTCCGGCATTCCCATCTCTTTCAGAATATTCCACATTTTGTTGTGTTCCACACAGTCAAAGGCTTTGGCATAGTCAATAAAGCAGAAGTAGATGTTTTCCTGGAACTCTGTTGCTTTTCTGATGATCCAGCAGATGTTGGCAATTTGATCTCTGGTTCCTCTGCCTTTTCTAAATCCAGCTTGAACATCTGGAAGTTCATGGTTTACATATTGCTGAAGCCTGGCTTGGAGAATTTTGAGCATTACTTTGCTAGCCTGTGAGATGAGTGCAATTGTACGGTAGTTAGAGCATTCTTTGGGATTGGAGTGAAAACTGACTTTTCCAGTCCTGTGGCCACTGCTGAGTTTTCCATATTTGCTGGCCTATTGAGTACAGCACTTTTACAGCATCATCTTTTAGAATTTGAAATAGCTCAGCTGGAATTCCTTCACCTGCACTAGCTTTGTTCATAGTGATGCTTCCTAAGGCCCACTTGACTTCACATTCCAGGATGTCTGGCNGCATATTGAGTGCAGCACTTTCACAGCATCATCTTTCAGGATTTGAAATAGCTCAACTGGAATTCCATCACCTCCACTAGCTTTGTTCATAGTGATGCTTTCTAAGGCCCACTTGACTTCACATTCCAGGATGTCTGGCTCTAGGTGAGTGACCACACCATCGTGGTTATCTGGGTCATGAAGATCTTTTTTGTATATCTTCTGTGTATTCTTGCCACCTCTTCTTAATATCTTCTGCTTCTGTTAGGTCCATACCATTTCTGTCCTTTATTGTGCCCATTTTTGTATGAAATGTTCCCTTGGTATCTCTAATTTTCTTGGAGAGATCTCTAGTCTTTCCCATTCTATTGTTTTCCTCCATTTCTTTGCATTCATCACTGAGGAAGGCTTTCTTATTTCTCCTTGCTATTCTCTGGAACTCTGCATTCAGATGCTTATATCTTTCCTTTTCTCCTTTGCCTTTCATGTCTTTTCTTTTCTCAGCTATTTATAAGGCCTCCTCAGACAACAATTTTTCCCTTTTTGCATTTCTTTTTCTTGGGGATGGTCTTGATCACTGCCTCCTGTACAATGTCATGAACTTCCAACCCTAGTTTTTCAGGTACTCTGTCTATCCAATCCAATCCCTTGAATCTATTTGTCACTTCCACTCTGTAATGTAAGGGATATGATTTAGGTCATACCTGAATGGTCTGGTGGTTTTCCTTGGTTAATTGATGCAACTAATGATGTGTAAGTGAGCTTGGGTATCCTTCATTCCTCAGTGTCTGAAACTGATAACTTCCATCTATACTATGAAAACTTGTCAGAGGGCATGGCAACCCACTCTGGTATTCTTGCCTAGAGAATCACCATGGACAGAGGAGCCTGGCAGTCCATGTGGTCACAAAGAGTCAGATATGACTGAGGGACTAAGAACAGCACACAGCATAGTACAAAAGACTCATAATGCTCACACGACATTTGTTTTTTGTATAATTACAGATACAGAAGGAAAACCATGGAAAGGAGAAAAAGAAAGCAAAGTACACATAGCCATGTGTAGGCAGGAAACTTCCAGTCTTATCAAGGAGAACATCTCCTATCTACTAACTATGGTCTGGGCAGGGTTAATCATGGCCAAGGTGTAGACAGTAAATTTTCTCTTTTTTAATCCAAAGAGAACATACTTTGGAGCCAAATTAATAGTTAGGCTAATAGTTCTGGGCAGCTGGTAGAGGTTGAAGCCTGATGATATCTTCGAGGCAAATCATAAAACAATATCTAAGTGATTCCTCCAGAAGTACTTTCAAATTAATGAAGCCCAGAGACCACAGGGCTGATTTTTTAATGGCCAAATTACCATGAGTAAGATCCAAAATATCTGAGAAAAATACAAGTGGGCAGTGCTGAGGAAGTGGATCTAGCTGGTCAGTTTTTAATTTTTTTTTCCCCTCTCTTAAGGAATGTGTTCATTTTTCCAGGTGCTTTGGCTGTGTTCATCTTTCATCTAAATTGCCTTGCCTAGAGCCAGAACACACCCAGACTGAGAGTTCAAGCCACAGGGAGAAGAAGGTGGTGACCCTGTCTAGGATTTCAAACAAAAGACCAAAAGGGAGAAGGGAGCAGTTTATTAAAACTTGAACTAGAAGGAGAGCAAACGCGCCAATCTAATTAGTGTTTAATGACTGGGCTCAAGTCATAATGTCAGCTCTGGACCGCCAGGGAGGAGGCAGTCTGGCTTGGAGGGACAGCACCTGATGAGGGGAGATGACAGGGTCCGTTGTCTTGGACTGTCTCTCTTGTGCCAAGTGAGGAAGCTCCAACGCGTGCTGACTTTCTTAAGGAAATCATGGAGGAGAGAAAACTGACTTTGCCTCCACTCCTCTGCAAATGAACCCTGCTTCATGACAACAGTGGCTGAAATTCCCACAGTCTCCTGAGTATCTTTAGTATTAATTTCTATGACCAATATAAATTTCATTCACAACAATTGAAAGCAGTATCTCTATGTCCATCCAGAACTGAGGCTGCACCATTTTGGCAAAATTGTAATAACTCACAAGTATTAAAAAAAAAAAAAAAAAAGCATTGATTTGGACAAAACTGAGTTCACAACCTGAATTTACAAGTTACTAACTGGATAGTTAAATACATAAGTCTGTTTTTATGAAATAACCATTTGGTATGTGGTTGGCTGGATTTCTCTAAGCTTCAGCTATTTCAGCTAGCTTTACAATGGAAATATTAACATCTGTCTTTGGGGAATATTGTAAGAATTAGACTTGACAGATGTAAAAGCAACAGCAGAGAGGACCTAAGATATACTAGAAACTCAACCAGTGCTAACTTCCTATTATTACCTGGGAAATGTTCAGGGCAAATCATTGCTACATCCTGAAATTGCTGGCATTTTATTAGGTATGAAATATCACTCTGTACACACCCCATTGGTAAGTATCTACTTGCTTGCAGTAGTTTTATAGGTAACTAGCATAACTTCTTTGTATTAAAGAAGTCGTGACCACAGATACTAGTATTATATAATATACAAATAAAAAACTGGTATTAGAAAAAGTAATATCACATTACTGAGAGAACTGGCTTCAGCTGCTAATCAGTCCTCCTAGGGCCTGTGGGCGCCTCCTCTGGGAAGACGATGAGGCCACTTTAGGAAGCAGAGTTCATTCTTGGGATCTGCTTCTCAGTTGCTCTTTCACCCACAGAGGAGACTTTCAATCAAAGTATGAGAAATTGACATTCTTGCCAAATATAAACACACCTCGCCACTGTGGATTAAAGAAAACAGTTTTTTTTCCCTCTGTCTCTTTAGTCCTCAAGACCACCACTCTGTGACCATCAAATTGGTATATAGGCCTGTTCTCCCTATAATTGATCTCATGGTTGCTGGATCAATTTTCTCAGGGTGCCCAAACCAATTATCACAGCTTTGGTGGCTTAAGAAGATCAGAAATATATTCTCTCACAATTCTAGAAGCACCAGGAATCTGAGATCAAGGTGTTGGCAGGGCTGGTTCCTTTTTAGGGTGTTTTCTATGTCTCTCTCCTAAATGCTGGTGGCTGCTGGAAATCTCTGGGATTCCTTGGCTTGTGGACAGATCAGTTCATCTCTGCCCCCATCAGTAAATGGCTTCCCCTTCTCTCTGTCTCTGTGCAATAGATCTCCCTCTCCTTTCTCTATAAATCCAGTCATTAGAATTAGGGTCCATCTAAAGCCAAGAGAATTTTCCCAAAATTCTTAATTGCATCTGCGAGACTCTATTGGCAAATAAGATCACATTCACAGATACCCAGGATTAGGACAAGGGCATGTCCTTCTGGCGGACACTGTTTAATCCACTACAGCTGCCTCACGTACTAACAACAAAGGTCCCACAGATCTCCTTAATTTTTGTCTTTCCACAGTCCATTCTCCATAAGTAACCTAACCATCTTTATAAGTCTAGATCTGATCCCATCACCTTTCCAACTCAAATCAGCCCAGAGGATTATCCTTTGCAGATCAGATTAAAGCCAACAGCCCTGGTCTGTAGGACAGAGTCTACAGGACAGAACCTCAGCACTTTTCTCCCCAACTACTTCCTCACCTATCCCTTCCTCCTCTTTCAGATGCTCTGTATTCCATAAAGATTTCAAAACTTTCTTTTTATTATTGTTTCTGTTTTTTTCTGTTCGTGGACTTCTCCTATATTGGCAACAGCTGGTTCTTGTATTAATTATAGGTGGTCTTGCACCCTACACATTTCAGTTCAGATGTCACTTTCATAACGGGACTGTGCTACACCAAGCTACCTGAACTGTCTCCTACTCGTCTCTGCCACTTTGTCCTAGAACCTGCTTTCCATCCTTCAAGGATGCATCACAAGCTAAAATTACACTAAAACGCATTCGTTTGCTCATTTATTGTCCTCCCTCCACTAGAATGTAAGCGTCCTGAGAGCAGGGACTTGTTTTGCTAATCACTGTTTTGCCATCAGTATTTGAAACTCAGTTGGTGCTTAATTCTTTTTTGTTGTTGAATAAATGAAAGAATGGTGAAGTAAGTCAGAAAGAGGAAAAGCAAATATCATATATTGGCACACGTATGAGGCATCTAGAAAAATAGTATAAATGATCCTATTTGCAAAGCAGAAACAGAGACACAGAAGTAGAGAACAAATGGATGGACACCAGGAAGAAACATAGGGAGGTGTGGGGGTAACTGGGAGGGTGAGATTGATATACCTCCAGAAATGACACCATAAAAGAGATACTAAGGAAAACCCATGTTATAGCACAGCAAACTCTGCTTAACACACTGCGGTGATCTGAACGGGAAGGAAGTCCAAAAGGGAGAGGAGATATTTACTGTTCATCAGTCACTCAGTCGTGTCCGACTCTTTGCGACCCCATGGACTGCAGCATGCCAGGCTTTCCTGTCCTTCACCATCTCCTGGAGCTTGCTCAAACTTATGTCCATTGAACTGGTGATGCCATCCAGCCATTTCATCCTCTCTTGTCCCCTTCTCCTCCTGCCTTCAATCTTTCCCATCATCAGGATCTTTTCTAATGATTCAGTCCTTCGTATCAGGTGGCCAAAGTATTGGAGCTTAGCTTCAGCACCAGCACTTCCAGTGAATGTTCAGGATTGACTGCCTTTAGGATGGACTGGTTGGATCTCCTTGCAGTCCAAGGGACTCTCAAGAGTCTTCTCCAACACCACAGTTCAAAAGCATCAATTCTTTGGCACTCAGTTTTGTTTTTATATATATATTTTTATATATATATATATATATATATATGGCTGATTCATTTTACTGTGTAGTAGAAATTAACACAACATTGTGAAGCCATTAAACTCCAATAAAACTGATTTTTTTTAGTATTTGAAAGAATGACATCATCTCGTTTCAAAGGAAAGAGGGACAGAGAGAAAAGAAGTACTGATCACTGTTAAGTCACTACTTTTGTTTATTATCTTCTTTACATATATTCACTCTCTTCATTTTCACGTCAATCCTATGATATAGGTTCTATTCTTTCTCTTATATGTCATGCAGAGATGACTTTCCCAAAGTCACATAAATAGGAAAATAAAGCTTTCACTCAACCCAGATCTCCTTGGCTCCAGGGAACAAGATCTGTCAACCAACTCTACTGCACAGAGAAAGTGTATAAGGATTGTGGAGTTTTAAGTCAGCAGGGAGACAAACTATAGAAAGTGGGTTCATGGTATGGATGCTGTAACTTCCCAAGTGAATTCTTCTCAGGTGTTTGCAAAAATAACAGTGGTCTACACTGGCCTCTTGATGATGCTATGAATTCCTGTGGATTTGGGGTGGAGGAAACACTGGGATACAGAAGGAGCTAACCAGTGTTTCAGTGAGTTAGCTCAAAATAACTGGGGTGGGTGTTTGCTTTTCTCATGGGTAAATTTAATTAGCTTTGTGGGTGGCTCAGAACTGATACAGACCTCCTCTGGCTGCGGTACAAAATTATCCAGGGCCACATTTAGCATTTCTCAAAACATGCCTCTGATCTCCATCAAACTTGCAGGTGCCTCCATCAGGAGAATTTTGAACCAGTACAGAGAAAATTAAATTTAAAATAAATTGAATAAAGTATTTCTTCAACTCTATAATCTGCACTTGGAAAATTATCATCTCTTGGTACATACAATTACAATATATTTGAAAAGCCTTTTCAAACCATGTTAGCTGCTGTGGTTTGTTAATGAAACCCACACATAGACGCACACTCCATAGCACTTATAAAACGGAAAATATTAAATGCTGAAACAATACATTGTAAAGAATTAAAGTGAAACTACTCCCTTGAGTAAAACAGATGCTTTTGACTTTGAAGAAAGAAGATATGCTTATTACCACTTGCTTCTTACCCTACCTGATTTTTGAACGTTTATAGCACACATAATCCGAAATGTCAATAAATCGCAGGGTATTTATTTTCTAAATCATTATTTATGAATTAGAAGTATGACTTAGATTTTCCGACTCCCAAGCAGATCTGTGTCCAGCTGAATAAAGGGACTAAGGGTTGGGACCTTGTGCTCAGTTGCTAAATTGTATCCAACTCTTAGCAACCCCAGGAGCTGACACCTGGGAGTCACGTTCCTCTGTCTGTGGGATTTTGCAGGGAAAAATACTAGAATGGGTGGTCATTTCCTTGTCCAGGGTATTTTCCTGACCCAGGGATTGAACCCCTGCCTCCTGCATTGGCAGGGGTACTCTTTACCACTGGGCCACCTGGGAAGCGGCCAGAAACTAGACGGCTCTAAATGTGAGCATGACACTTGGCTCACACGAGTGTGTATATATTCAACAATTGCTTATTAAGACTTTATGTGAACTAGTTACCAATCAGACAGTAGAAACAAAGAATATCGCTCATATTCTAGGAATGGAAGAATACACATATATATAATAGGTAGAAAACACAGTTTCAGCAGTTGCTAGTGCTATCAAGAAAAAGTAAAGCAGTGATGGAGGGGGCAAGGCACTGATGGACATTTGAACAGAGATCTGGGAAAGTGAGGTGCACAGAGGTCCATATAATTGAGGGAAGGGCATTAGAAATGGGGACAGGAAATATAAATGACTTGACAAGGTAGAATGGTTTGCTCATGGGAAACGGCAGGGGGTTGAAGTGGCTGGAGAATTGAAAGTAAACGGATCATGTCAGATCCACCTAGACCTTAACATGTAAGATCTTTAGAACATGTAAGGCCTGGCTGGGCAGGACGAGGGTCTGGTATTTCCTCCCACCTCTGGAGGAAGTCCAGTTGGTGGTTTTTAACAGCTGAGGAACATGATCTAACATTTTTGAAAGTATAGCTGTAACTTCTCTGCGGAGAATCAACTGAAAAGGATCACAAGCCAAAGATAAAAGCCCGGAAATGGCATTGCTCTGGTCCAGTGGCTGTGACTTGGACAGGGAGGAACATCCAACATGGTAGTGGTGGCAGTCAGACTGGATCGTGCTTGCTGCTGGAATGACGCGGACAATGAGCGAAAGGGAGGCACGCTCTCCAGACTTCTGACCTGAATGCAAGGTAATACCATTTATCTCAGGGGGAGGAATTTGCCACTCGAGTAAATGAAAAGCAAAAAATAAACAATCTTTAATGAATAACTGCTTCCTCCCCATTACCACCCTTTCACATACAGAGACAGGACAGGGGCCCATTCCTCTCTTCCTTCTTTCTTTATTTACTTCCTTCCTTCCCGAAAGGGGTGAGGGGAATATAAAGTTAATCACCCTGCTTTGCTCACAGTGATTTAAAGGCAGCGTCCTGGGAGTATAAAACATATCAGGGGAGTATAAATTAGAAATAGAATAAAACTGGCCTCTGGCCCCACAGTTCCACGGTGAGGAATTTCTCCCAAGCAGAGATTCAATGGATTATGTGCACATAACACAAAGAAGGGCGCTCAGTGCTACACTGTTAAAGAGAAAGATTTGGAATGACAGAGCCAAATTATTCATTGTGCATTATTAAAATCACTACTATAACTACTATAAGATCAGAACTGCTAATATTACGTGCAGTGGCTATAGGAAGGTGTCACCATATACTGTGCAGAAGAACATGCGGGTTGCAAAAGAGCATGTAAAGTATCAATTCTCTCTATAAGTAAACAAAGATACACCGGGGAAATATCTGTAAGTTGAGACACCAGATCATTAAGGGTGATTATCCTGGGCCTGAGAAAGGATGGGATAACTTTAATTATAATTTATGTACTGACTTCTAAGAAAAGACATTATCAGACCCATGACAAAAGGTTATTTTTAAAGTGAGGGAGTGAAAGAAGAGGAAAAATAAATAAGTGTGTGCCAAGGGAAACTGTGAGTAAGCCTGAGAATATGAACTAATATAGAAGTCTACCCACCTGGTGAAGGTGGCACTCAAACTGAGCTCTAAAAAAGATAGAGAATTGAAAGTAAATGCATCATATCAGATCCACCTAGACCTTAACATGTAAGATCTTTAGAACATGTAAGGCCCGGCTGGGCAGGACGAGGGTCTGGTATTTCCTCCCACCTCTGGAGGAAGTCCAGTCGGTGGTTTTTAATAGCTGAGGAACATGATCTAACTAAGACAGACCTTAGTAGCTACAAAATTCACCTTATCCAGAAATAAAAATGAATGTTATTAGTGTGAGAAGTGTGAGCCTGGACACATCCAGGCCCTGCGTGACCTGTGGGCCCCTGGCTCTAGGGATTCTCAGGGGTCTCTCCCCAGCTACCACCACACAGGAGAGCTAGGCTGTGCGAGTTCCTTGCACACATCAATCTCATTTCCCTCTCAGATGGTTGGCACACATGCTTATTTCAACAGCCTTCCTTATACTATTCAACTGATCCATTCTTACTCTTGCTCATATCAGTTCTAACTGAAGAATTACTTGGTTCCCTGATAATAAATAATTAACTTATAACTCCTTCTTAACATGCACAAAACGTGTAATTACAAATGTATGAAATCACTCTCTTCTCCATTAGGTGGTATGGTAGACAAAAATAATGCCCCTCCCCTCAAACTATACCAACTATCTTAATTCCTCGAACCTGTGAACACACCATTGGATGGCAAAAAGGATCTTGCAAGTGTGATCAAATCAAGAATCTTGAGCTGAGAGATGATGCTGGATCATCTGAGCAGACCCAGTGCAGTCACAATATTCCTCAGGAAGAAAAGAGGGAGGAAGCAAGCAAAAGGAAAGAGAAGAAGAGATGGCGATACCAGAATTAGATACAGGAGTGCTGTGGGACCACACACAATGCATGTGGGTAGTCTCCAAAAGCCGGGAAAAGCAGGATGTTGGTTCTCCTTTAGATGCTCCAGAAAGAACACAATGATGCTGACATCTTGCTTTCAGCCAAGGTCAGAATTCCAGTCTCCAGAAATGTAAGATAAAATTCTGTGTTAAGTTTTTTTTTTTTTTCTAATTTTGGCCACACCTCGAGGCATGTGGGATCTTAGATCAAACCCATGACCCCTGCATAGGAAGTTCGGAGTCTTAACCACTGGAGAGCCAGAGGGAAGCTCAATGCTGCAGATGAAACTATTCGCGAAGCAGAGAGACACAGACATAGGGAACAAACGTATAGACACCAAGGGGGAAGGGGAGGTGGGACAGATTGGGACTGACATATGTACACTGTTACCTACAGAATAGATGACTAACGAGAACCTGCTGGATGGCACAGCTGGAAAAGGAAGGTGCAATCTCTTAACCTTAAACTAACCTTAAGGTTAATTAAGTTAACCTTAAAAATGCATTCCAATACACACTGGCGGTGATGGTTTAGTCACTAAGTCATGTCCAACTCTTGCGACCTCATGGACTATAGACAAATACCGTTTGATTTCACTTGTATGAGGTACCTAGAATAGTCACATCATAGAGTCAGAAAGTACACTGGTAGATACCAGGGGTTGGGAGTCGGGGGCGAGGAGAGGGAAGGGGGAGTTAGTGTTTAAGGGGGACAGAGTTTCAGTTTAGGAAGGCGAATGTTTCAGGAGATGGATGATAGTGAAAGTTACACAGCAATGTGACTGTTCTTAGTCTACTGAACTCTATAGTTAAATATGGTTACAATAGTATGTTTTATATTATGTGACTTTTATCACAGTAAAAAAAAATGTGAAAAAAAATTGTATCTATGGCCATTTGTTAGAGCAACAGCGGAAAACTGACACAGATGTAAGCATCTTAAGGGTAAGAACCTTATCCGTTTGGTTCCCTACTTTTGTTCACTACTAGAGCCACAGCATTTAACAGGGGGCTTTGCACACTGAAGGTAATTTGTAAATATCTGTTGAATGCCAAATAGTTGAGCAAATCAAGCAGCATTTATTACCCGACCAATTTTCCCAGCTAAAATGAGAGAGAAATGTTAAAATGGCAAATAATGAAACATTTTTAAAAACATGACCTATCACTTATATGAACTTCTCATCCATCACTAATTTACATAAATTGAATATCACCGGTAGTTACACTCAATTATTAAGAACACCCCAAAATTCACACACAACTTTAAGAATAAGTATCTGGGTGGATTATTTGTTTTAGAAGATTTTCTAGAACTTTAGGGAAAATATTACATTGGAAAATATACTTCCACACTAGCTGTCAAAAGTAAAGATATGAGATTAATTACCTCCTTACTTTGCTATTGCCATCCTCTGTCAGTTACGTTATTGCTTTGACCTACTTACCAGCTCAGTTCACCAGCAACACAGTAATGAAGCCCAGGGACAAGCCCAGAAGCTGGTGACTGAGTTAGACTTCCAGGGAAAATAGAATGTCAACAAAAAACACAGGTGACAACCAGCGCCTGAAGTTCATTTGTGATGTTTAAGATGCGGCCTACGATTACATGAAATTTTCTCAGAGACCCAGAAATTTGGCTACTGCTACCACCCTTTGTTGCTTCTGTTCAGATTTAATGAGGAGTTTGAACTTTCTAGCACTCATTTTAAACGTTTTAGGCAGTGGCAGTGGGTCTCCAACTTGAGCGTAGATTAGAATCTTCTGAAAGATTCGTGTTCCCATTTGCCAGGCCCCACCCTCTGCGCTCCTGATTCAGTAGGTGTCTGCTGCTGCTGCTGCTGCTGCTAACTCGCTTCAGTCGTGTCCGACTCTGTGTGACCCCACAGACGGCAGCCCACCAGGCTCCCCCGTCCCTGGGATTCTCCACGCAAGAACACTGGAGTGGGTTGCCATTTCTTTCTCCAATGCATGAAAGTGAAAAGTGAAAGTGAAGTCACTCAGTCATGTCCGACTCTTTGTGACCCATGGACTGCAGCCTACCAGGCTCCTCCGCCCATGGGATTTTCCAGACAACAGTACTGGAGTGGGGTGCCATTGCCTTCTCCGAGGTTTCTGCTAGGATCCGGGAATTTGCAATTCAAGACTCACAAGTGATGCTGTGACTGGTCAAAGGAAATCACTGCTGAAGTGGAGGCTGCTGCTGTCCCACCCAGATCTCCTTTACCAGGTGTCCTGAGTGGGGATTGAGAGTGATTATCAGCAGCTCCCTGTTCTGTTTTTGTTTGTTATCTGAAAGGATTTCCCAGCCAAGGGAAATCACTTTTCTGGGGGCTTCAAGAACATCACCTGTCTTATTGCATTCCATCTCTCTCTCTCACACACACACACACCACGGCAATGACTGGTTGATATGTCTACAAAAGGCCAACCCCTTTGCTTTCAGTAGTATTCTTTGTGCCACAATTCAAGCACACAGGGCAGACTAAACCACACTCTGGTTGAGCTCACTCCACTGCTTAGCTCATTTTCCCTTTCCGCATTCTTCTTCTCTCACTCTCCTGCCCCTGAGAGCATGTCCTCAATAAGTCACTTGCACAAGAATTCTCATTTCAGCCTCTGCTTCCAGAAGCCCAGACCTATGTCATTTCCCTTTTGGTCATATGGCAGCCTAGCTGAATACACTGATGACCAGCTGGCTCCCTGGACACCAGAATTAGAATAAATATCTTTAATTACTAACATAAAATGAGTGCAATGTCCCTTGCAGCACACAGGAGCCCTTCATACATAAAATGTGACTGCCCATAACTTTTCAACCCCCTCATCTGCTCCAATAAAAACACATTTATTAGATTCTTTCAGATCTAACTCAAAATGTTATTTCCTCTAGAAGACTCGGTTTTGTCTGACCTCTCATTTTAAGGCTGACTTCACTGTTTTAGGTTGTCAGAATTCCTGATACATCAACAGCACAGCACACATCATGGTTTTCAGTGAATAGTTAGTTGATAATATGCTTTAATATCTTTCTCTCCGTTAGACTGTGAGCTCCAGAAAAGCAAGAAATAATTGGAATGCCTAGTATAGTATGGACACCATACTCATTTGTTGAATGAATAAATGCCTAATGGAATGGGTAGTTTTGGAAAAGTTGGAGATTTCCATGATCTCACCAGGAAGGTCAGACTTCCTCATCTAGCGAGTGGCAAAGATGTTCAACACGGGAAAGGGTAAGTGTACCCTGTTCCAGTAGTCATGTACTGATATGAGAATTGGACCATAGAGAAGGCTGAGTGACAAAGAATTGATGCTTTCAAACTGTGGTGCTGGAGAAGACGCTTGAGAATCCCTTGACAGCAAGGAGACCAAATCAGTCAATCTTAAAGAAAATTAACCTTCAATATTCATTGGAAGGACTGACACTGAAGCTCCAATACTTGGGCCAAGTGATGTGAAGAGCCAACACATTGGAAAAGACCTGATTTGGGGAAAGATGGAAGGCGGGAGGAGAAGGGGACGACAGAGGATGAGATGGCTGGATGGCATCACTGACTCAAAGGGCATGAGTTTGAGCAAAGTCCAGGAGATGGTGAAGGACAGGGAAGCCTGGCGTGCTGCAGTCCATGATGTCACGAACAGCTGGACACAACTTAGTGATCGAACAACAACAACCCTCAACCCTCAGACTGCGTAGAAGAAGACTTTATTCACTGAACAAGGAGTCCAAAGTGAGAGGAGAAATAGGAAGTTTGGGAATTAAGTATTTATTTACTTCTAGAAGTAAATACTAACTTGGCACATTGTGTTCATAATTTACCTTTAGGCTTCTAAGTAAAAGCCTGAAATTAATATCAAACTGTGACTTCATACTGTGGGCCATGCTCAACCTACTTTGACTTGTGCCTGATGAAATTATAATACATTTAGCACTGTGTTTATTACATAGGCAGATGGATATCATTAGGGACAAATTTTCCTTCCTTTGCGCTATAATGTGTATTTTTGCAATGGTTTCACATTTGCCAGATAATCAAAGACCATGATAAAAGGATGCATATTATAGTTCTCTCCATGCCCTTTCTAGTACAGAAGTATCAAATCATAACATTACCACAATAAATCTTGACACATGTCTCCTGTAAAAATCTGTTTTGAACTAGAGCACGAGAAAGACAGAAAAGCTAGGAAATCTAATGAATAATGTTTGGAAAGCTAACTAAGTGAAGAAAATGCAAACCAAAGACATTAAAAATCAATTTAGAAACAAAGCATTTTGTCAGACTTAAGAATTATTCATTAGGGGCTGAAGGTACATCTTATCACCAAGAAAGCATAAGAAAATGAAGCTTAACAAAAGTAATTAACAATTAGTCTAGTAATTTATTTTTTCTTTCTATTGTACTTTCAAATAATCTAACTTAAACACATACGTACATACATATACATAATAGCACACAGGCACACTCTTCCTGGGAATAAATCAAGTCACCCCCAATAGTGCTAAAATTCAAAGTGCCATGCTGGAGAGCATTAAGGAATTTACTGAAATGGATGCGAACTGCCTCCTCTGAGTCATCAGGTTTTAAATAGAAATGAGATAGTAAATTTCTGCCCGCCTCACACTGTGTGTCTTCTCTGATTCACTACTCTCATTCATCTTGATGCTCTCTAATTTGTAAAGAGGCAGGCGATGTATAAATATTCATGGCAGCTCTGGAAATAGACCACACAGTGCTCAGTCTTCCGTTAGAAATGGGCAGAACGTCAAAGGGAGCTGGGGATGTTTCTCAAAAATGATACAGTTGGCTTGTCACTGGGTGAGGAAAAAAGAGTGGCTTGATTGTGCTGGAGAAAATTTCACAGCTGGATCTGTGAGCAGGCCCGCTGACTATGGCTTAGGAAGGCAGTTCTCAAATCTGCTACACATCTGGATCACCTGCGGACGATTTTAAATGACTCATGCCTAAGTCCTGAGCCCAAAGATTCTGAATTCATACATCTTGGATGAAATCTGGGCATTGATTTTGTTTTTCAGTTTTTAAGAGGTTGTCCTATTTCACCTGGATCAAGAACTGGTTCAGTCATTGGCAAGGAGGATTAAGTCTTTAGTCTCTGGACAGCACATGCAGGGTGAAAATTCAAACAACAACAACAACAAAACCCTACAATCAATATAGCATATGTGTCTTTTTTTTTTTTCTTTTCCTGGTTGCACTGGGTCTTCAGTGCATGCAAGGGCAGGCTTAGTTTCCCTGTGGCATGTGGAATATCAGTTCCCCAACCAGGGATAGAACCCATGACCTCTATTGCAAGGTGGATTCTCAACTACTGGGACACTGCAACATCAAAGAAGTGCCTTTGATATAGTATTTATGTTTTCATAGAAATGTTACCAGGGTACAGTGGAGAACGAAAATGAGACTGGGTAACTAGGTCATTCTATTTCATAATGATGGGGTAGAATTCTCCAAAGCTGAGTCAAAGCTCTGGTTTTTCCAGTAGTCGTATGTGAGAGTTGGACCATAAAGAAGGCTGAGCACCGAAGAATTGATGCTTTTGAACTATGGTGTTGGAAAAGACTTTTGGGACTTCCTTGGACTGCAAGGAGATCAAACCAATCAACCCTAAAGTAAATCAGTCCTGAATATTCATTGGAAAGACTGATGCTGAAGCTAAACCTCCAATACTTTGGCCACCTGATGCGAAGAGCCAACTCTTAGGAAAGACCCTGATGATGGCAAAGATTGAAGGAGGAAGAAAAAGGGGATGAAAGAGGATGAGATGGTTGGATGGCATCACTGACTCAATGGACATGAGTTTGAGCAAACTCAGGGAAATGGTGATGGTCAGGGAAGCCTGGTGTGCTGCAGTCCATGGGGTTGCAAAGAGTTGGACACAACTGAGCAACTGAACAACAATTCTAGAAAACCTTCTAAGAGGCCTTGAGGAATACTTGTTTAACAAGTACATGGAGAAAAGATCGAATGTTTATGCAAAAGGAAGTTCCAGCCAAGGGTGTAGCATATTTAAAAGACACATGGACCTGAAGAGGCTGCACATTTGTGAAGCAGAAGTGGATCACCATGGCTGAAGCACAGGGGACTGCCCCTCTGCTTCTCTTGGCAATTTTGCAAAATGTTGCTGTCTAGCCACTGGACCAGGATTTTAAGTGTGCTATGAAAAGTAGAAAATTAGAGCTATTCTGAGCTACATGGGAGATTAATTTTCCACCTGTAATCATACGGTTGTAAAGAGTGAAGGCAGTCAGCTCAGGGGATACGTATTAATACTCATTAAGTGCACCACGGGGGTATCGGAGGAGGTAGAAGGAAGTGCATGCTGAGCTTAAAATGCCCCCTTCAAATATGAGAACTGCACTTGCGCTTCAAAACTTCTGTCAATTCACTGCAGTGCCTGCACCCATCAGTTCCAGTCTAGCTTCTGAATCCCGAGCAACTGACATACCCTAACTACTTCGAAAATGTTCCCCGATGGCCCAGAGGTTGAGAATTCACCTGCCAGTGCAGGGGGCAGGTGTGCTATCCCCGGTCTGGGAAGATTGGTCATGCCACAGAGCAACTAAGCCTGTTCACCACAACTACTGAGGCCGTGTGCCTAGAGCCTGTTGTCCACAGCAAGAGAAGCCACTGCAATGAGAAGCCCTCCCTCCACAACCAGAGAACAGCCCCCACTCACCGCCACTAGAGAAAGCCCACACACAGTAAGGAAGACCCATTGTAGCCATAAATAAATAAAATTTTTAAGTACTCTAAATCTTTATGTGATGCTAACACCCCTACCAGGATTACGGAAGCATTAGAATGTTTGTCCAGTGATGTGGATCCATTTGCCTAGGTCTTTCCCTACTTGGCTCTTGACTCCTCCATACATTGACCAGTGTTACCTGGGGCCCGAGGGAGCGGATTACGATCAGGCACACGTGGACTCAAATAAAGCTGGAAGCTACAGACTTATGCCTCTTTATTGCAGGCCTTCATAGGACTGAAACAACAGACATTGCTCAGCCCTTTTAAACGCTGACGAACACTGTGCTGCGCTATATCTGTCCTTTGATTTTCACCAGGTTTGAAAAGCAACACTGTCTAATACTACATGTCAATTATATCCCAACAAAAATGAAAACAACAACAAAATAAAGGAACTAAGTGAGTGCTAGCAACATCACCGTCTAGTGGCACATACCTCAGTTGCCAATGGAAAACATGCTGCGTTTAGGACTCTACAAAGAACTTTGGTATCCTCTGAATTCAAGCTTATGTTGTTATAATGAGAGTAATAAAAATTCAATGCCTTAAAAACACTGTACCCAAGACAACTTTTATTCTTCCATCAAACCAATTTTTAAGAACTATTACGCCAAAATTGGTTAGATGGTATCACTGACTCAATACACGTGAATCTGAGCAATCCCAGGGAGTTGGTGATGGACAGGGAAGCCTTATGTGCTGCAGTTCATGGGGTCACAAAGACTTGGACATGACTGAACGACTGAACTGAACTGATGCCAAAATTAACAGGAGAAAAATTGTTAGGCATGGATAAAATTACAGAACACTCTATCAAATTTACTGTATTTAAAAGTTGTTCTCCTACTCTCCAGATGTTTATTATCCTCATATGCAATATTGATATGACAGTGGCAGACAACACATAGAAATTTTAGGAAACTTCTCTAATGAATTTAAATATTATAAAGGAAAATACTAGTCTACCTTATTTATCTTCAGATGTGCTTAATTTATATTGAAATATNTCTGCTTTTGTCTTTAGCTGGAATGGTATTCAAGGTGAAGGTTTGGGCCATTTGCTGAGTTATTCAGTTTTCCTGGGTCTCTCCCTCGTATATGTGTTATTCAAATTTGTTTGATTTTCTCTTAACCTGTCTCTTGTTAATTTCTTAGACCAGCCAGAAGAGCCTAGAAGAGCAGAGAGAAATTTCATCTTCCCCAACAGTACTGAATGTATTTCTTCTACAAAGAAGAACTAAATACACAGGGGATTATTTTCCCCTGTCCCATGAGAACTAAAAAGCCAACTAACAAAACCACAACACAAGCGATAGAATATGGATAATCATAATCGTTCTTTGGTTGTGTTGACGAGAGTTACTACAAATGTCATTCTGTCCCAATATAATATTTAAACCTATCCACAGAAAGCCAATCAATCAACTGAGCAATTCTCTGGATGGGGGATGGCAAAGTCAAAAGAAAGGCACAGAGGGCAACTAAACTTTTCACGTTGGGAACGCCACTGGTCATTGGAGAATACATATTTTGTGAACTAGATAAAAATTTTATTTTAAAAGGGAGAGATGTATCCCTCAGATTCAATCACTTAACATGACTGATTGTTAAGAATCAAGGCACGTCAGGAGCTTTATAAAAAATTCTTTCTTGTCACCCATAGTGGGAGAAGTCAAGCCCTAGCACCCTCCCCCAACCATCCCTGGTGAATGAAGCAAGTCATTAAAGAGGAATTTGAATTGAGGAGCTTTTCACGGGATTTTCTGTCAAGACTTTTAAATAGACAGCCCATGAATGGGCCCTTACTCACAAACACAGCCTTGTTGCATGTGGGCTGAGCAAACAGACACCATTGTGGGGACAGGTGGAAAAGGCACATGAATGGACAGTGCAGTTTGCCGCTGTGGGGAATCTCATTACCGACTGACTCTGCGTGGCCTCTGTGTCTGGGAGAGCGGCCACCCTCCCACAAACCCTCCGCTTTTCCCACGTGCGTCTTCAAGAATGGCAGCAATAGGAGGCACCGTCTGAAATGCTTCTTGCCACCCCCTCTTCTCCCCTTTATTGAAAGGACCATTCTGATTTAGAAGTTCAGAGAACCTTTCTCATGGGACTCCAAAAGGTGAAATGAAACAAGTATATTTCCTAAATGGGAGGGCATTGCAAGGAAAGCGTTGGGCACCCTGAGGGGTCTCGGTGCTCATGTACAGGTGGAAGAGATATGGAGGCTGTGTCCCCTCCGCCCACAGGCAGCCCAACAGCTTTCTGTAAGAATCGTGTGATCCTTATGGCCTATAGGAGACTGACGTGAGTGTTCAGTGACAGGCAAGTGGACAATAGGAACTTCATGACAGTGATCTTGAGTGAATAGTATTGATATAGACAGGCATGGGAGAGAAAGCTAAAGTTGCTATTTATCCCCGTTCACCAAAGGCAGCTTGTGACCCTCAAATAAATGTTAAATTACAGAACTAACAGCCAAAGGTGAAATCTAGGGAAATGTCCAGGTATGTTTTCAGGCCTTATAAGTACCTGGGGATAGATTATAAACACCTTTTCTTTGCACCAACATGGGTACTGTAACCAAGCAGGACCCCATGAGGTCTTCCCAGAATAGACCCCCCACCCATGTCCTCCACCTGTCTTTTGTCTGTAGAAAAAGTTTAAAGAATAAAGTTAATCAGAGAAGTAAGAAAATGCAGAAAGAAAGGAAAACTGTTAAGCAAGATAAAATCATAATACTTTAGCCACTAAACAAAAGCAGGGAGATTTAAGTCTTCCTCAGTGGCACCCCACTCCAGTACTATTGCCTGAAAAATCCCATGGACAGAGGAGCCTGGTAGGCTATAGTCTATGGGGTTGCAAAGAGTCGGACATGACTGAGCGACTTCACTGTCACTGTCAAGGACTAGAGATAACACTCTGAGCTGTGTCCTTTGAGCTGTTTTGCAGATATTGAAACTTACACTGGATGGGAGAAGTTAACTGTATCCTGCCCAGAAGCACATAGATCCCACACTAGTTGGAACCAGAAGGTTGATGATGCTGACTTCTGATGACCTCCCACCAACGAATCAGAAGAACATCAAGAAGCTGGTCACATCCTGCTCCTCAAACTCCGTAAGATTCCTTATGACCCTCTCCCTCTCCAGGGCAGGACACACAGTCTTTAGGGCAGTAGCCCACTGTGGCGCCCTTTGCCTGGCAAAGCAATAAGGCTATTTCTCTCTACTTTACCCAAAACTCTGTCTCTGAGACTTAATCCAGCACCAGTGTACTGAGGCCAAATGTTGGCAATGGTTCTAACAGAACAAGGGATCAACCTTACTTTCTGGCGTATTTTTTTCCCAAGCAGCAGAAGGAAAAGTAATATCATAACATGACATCCTGGAGAGGGAGTTACATGCTGAGCCCAGGTCAAGTCTACTGCCGAGGTAGTTATGATGGATCTAACTGGTGAATGAGTCCATAAAAAGTCTATTCGCATTAAAGACTGAAAAATGGGAAATTTCCCATCAGTCCGGTAGTTAAAACCTGCGTTTGCACTGCTGAGGGCCTGGGTTCAGCCCTGGTTAGGGAACTAGGATCCCACAAGCCACATAGTACAGTCCAAAAAGAAAAAAGAAAATTCCTTGAAAACAAAACTAAACAAAATGGACTCACAGAGAAACCACCAGGAACTACAAGCTTGGAGCAACATTAAAATGATTGGCATTTAGAGAGGAAGAGATATTCTGCGTGTATGAGGGCTGCTAGGATTTATCCCCAAGTCCAAACACCTGTTGTGTTCAGTCTTCAGTTTTCTGGAGTGCAAAGGGCTGTTATAACAAAACCTGAANAACCACCAGGAACTACAAGCTTGGAGCAACATTAAAATGATTGGCATTTAGAGAGGAAGAGATATTCTGCGTGTATGAGGGCTGCTAGGATTTATCCCCAAGTCCAAACACCTGTTGTGTTCAGTCTTCAGTTTTCTGGAGTGCAAAGGGCTGTTATAACAAAACCTGAAAAAGTTGTTTCATGGAGGATATTGGGGCAAATGCACACAGAGTAGGAACACACATAAAGCTTAAAGATACAACGTCTCCACAACACAAACATGGGCTCCTAAGCACTGCAGGAGTCAACTGGGCAGATGGGTGGCAGGGCTACCTGGGGGTAAGGTAGCCTCGTGGGAGCGGCTGTGATGGACGTGCAGTGGGAGAGTAAGGCAGCCTGTAGTGACAAGGGCAGTAAGGGGGACTGGTGTTCCCTGAAGGCAATGAGCTGCACAGTCCACTGGACTGTGATTGAGATGGATGTCCACTGAGAAGAAGGGCTCATTCACCAAAGGGAGCAGCCATGGCCATTAAAAGAAGGCTGGAAGAGGCAAAGGGAACAAGAGATGCTCTGTGATCTCTGACTGATTTCCTATTTGAAAATACACAGGAGACACTCCCTGGGTATTTTCAGAAATACTCAGCAGGGATGAGGATCAGAGAAACACGAGGAGAAACACAGACTATTTCTACCCTGCACCGATCAACCATGAGATTTATTAAAGCTTGTGTGCACACCATCTCTTCGTCCCTGATTCTGGCTGCCAAATCTAAACTGAGGTACAGTACCAGAAGACAGGTACCTTACTGAAACGTACAGATCAATATGTTAACTCCCCATTAGAATTTTCCACAGCAGTTTAAAAAAAAATCAAACACTTCAAAACCCTACTGCACTCTGAGCTCCCTCACTTTCAACAGTGAATGCACCTAGGAAAATGTAGCCCTAAACAAGCTCTGCTACTGTCTCTTTTTGACCATCACACTATACTGTTGGCCACCTCAAATTGTCCCTCTTTGTAATCCAACCATGTGTTGATTTCCTATCTGCCCTTTAAGATCTTCCTGTATGGTCTCTACAGCTTCTTTCTCATCCTTCATCTCAGTAAGTTTCCTCTCTCATTTCCTCCAGATGTTATCTAGAATAAGAGAGAAAATCATTTGGTTCTAATTTCATTAGTCAGACTATACATCTCATCTTAAATATTGTTTTCAGATCACATCACCTGTTAAAGAGACCACAACCAGATAGCAAATGTTTTCAGCAGAAGAATTGTAACTATTACATCACCTGTGTCTGGCTGAATGTGACACATAGGACATAATAAATTTCTCGGACTCTCTTCTCTTTCTGCACAGAAGCTGTGTGAGTGAGGCCAGAGGATGGACGGAGGACCTGGATTGCCTGGGTTCAAATCCCATCTCCACCGTTTATTTGTCATAGGAGCTGGATCAAGATTCTTAAGTTCTAAAGACAGTTCTTTGGCTCAGTTTACTCAACCATCAATCAAGCAAAGGGTAGCATATTTTCCTAGGGTTACTGTGAAGATGAAATGAATTTAAATCAATTAAATGCTTAGGAGAGGCTGACCCTTAACCAGTTATTGATAAATGTTAGTTGCTATTAGTAAGACAAATGTTATCAGGCCTTATGTTAAAATTAGAACTTGCTACTAAAGCATTCACAGCAACCAGATTAAAAAAAAAAAAAAACAAAACAAGGTTAAGAAGTAGGGGGGAAAAAACACCACCACTCTGGAAAGAAAGAGAACCACCAACATCCTGTTTATGCCTTTCTACATCTGACATAAACCTAAGATTTCTTCCATTCAAAGATGCAGATAAAATTTGAAATATAACTCTGTATACTATCTAAATAATTTTGTACCTGCCCTGTAAAACCTTTAGTACATAGGTTTTGATACATACATACTTTTACTTTGGAGATCAGCTGTAGATAAATGTAAGAGACAATGTAACACATAACAGGCACAGTCTAGGAGTGTTCTTTCTAAGAGTAACCAGGGCATTGAGCTTTTGCTTCCATTCAGTCCTAGTAAGAAATCAAAGGGATTTGGTCCTCAGAAAATAATGTGAGACTAGTAGCTCTCTCCAGGTCAGTTTGTGGATCTGCTTATAACATCAGGCAGAAAGATATTCCATGCCTTGGAACCTTTTTGTTGTTGTTTGGACGAGGATTCTGAAGACGCATGAAAGCATGATCAGCTGAGGAATCAGTCCTCAGAACTAATGGGGCTGAGAGCTGCGTACTCATTTTGCACTGTAAACATTTTGGTTTTGATATGTCACACTTCCTGCAGAAACCAAAAGTGCCATTGAAGTTTCCCCATCATTTCACTGAAACAAATGGGAACAAGTTAAAAAGGAAGAAAAAAAAAAGGGGGCAAAACATTGTTTTAGGATCTTTGCTACTTAGTGTGTTTTAGCTAGATCACATAAACTTTCTATAAAAATAAATCTACCTTCTTTTCTGTATTTTTCAATTAGAGCATAAAATATACACTCTGTGTCCTTTTTAAACATTATTAATAACTCAAGCGTAAAGTTAGCCGTTCTGTGGTGACTTAACCAGGGAATATATTTTGGCAATTACGAGTTCAATCGCCTGTCTAAACTCAGAGAAATTCTTTGTAGAGGCAGTGATCCAATTTTTCCTCATTATTTTACCAACTAGAATAAATCACTTACTAAATGATGTTAAATTGTATTAGCAAATGCAGAGCGTATAAGATAAGGCTATAAGAGTTATCCTAAACAGGCTTTTAAGCTTTTTATACTTCCTGTCATATGTTGTCGATCTCATGTGTTGCCCACCTTGACATTTCCCTCTTTTGTGATGGTCTGGAAGTATGGCTTTTCATTTCTTAATTGAAGTGTACATCTAGGGATATAATCCCATGTTATCTTGGCTGTTTCAAGAAGATATTGGAATTAGAAGGTGGTTTTCTATTGAGGCAGGCACTACTCAAGACTGACTCTTCCTAACTAAAGCTTTAAAATTTGTTGATGAATGCCTATTGATATTGAAGACCTGTTTCATTTCCCTTTTCTTGGCTAAGTGAATGTCTAGGAACTATGCAAAGTCTGCTTATGTTTCTTTCTTGGGTTTTCTATATATGTCATATCCTTTGCCTAAGGTCTGAAATCTCTTACATGGTTCAGTGTATCTGTAAACCCTTTAAAACTCCACCAATCCCCTTCTCTGAAAGCCAGCTTCCAAGTCTCCTAAGACTTTCAAAAAAATATTCCTAAGAATAGAAAGGGTTAAACCTTTCCAGATCTAGGAGCCCCGCCAAAGGAACAGTTTTAAGCTAGTGCAGTAGGTAGTGCTATATGGTATTTACCAGCCTAAAATGATGTTTGGGGATTCAGATTATGGAGAAAACGGCCTTAGAATGCTCGATGTGCTGTTTACTGTGTGTGTGACTGTCGTGAGTCTGAGTGAACTCCGGGAGTTGGTGATGGACAGGGAGGCCTGGCGTGCTGCGACTCATGGGGTCGCAAAGAGTCGGACACGACTGAGCGAGTGAACTGACTGTCTTAGTCCACGTGAACTGCTATGACAGAAAACCACAAATTGGGTAGCTTATAAACAACAAAACTTTATTTCTCGTAGCTCTGGATACTGGAAAGTCCAAGATCAAGGAGACAAGAGATTTGGTGTCTGGTGAGAGCCCACCCCCTAGTTCATAGGTGGCAATCTTCTGTGTTTTCACATGATGGAAGGAGCAAAGGAGCTCTCTGGGGTCTCATTTCAAAGGGCACTAATTCCATTCATAAGGGCCCCACCTTCAGGTCCAAATCATTTCCTAATTTCTTAACTCCAAATACTGTCACAATGAAGATTAGCTTTCAATATATGAGTTTGGGGGGTGGGGGGACTCATAAATATGAAGCCAATAGTAGTAATCTTGAGAAATCTGCCTAACCACAGAGTTATCATCTCTCTGTACATATTTTTAGTTAAATACATATGAGTTGATGAGGCCTGTGCCTGGCATAATTTGTTAACCTTGGTTCAATAAATGTTATACATTATTATTACATCCAGATGTGTTCACTCTACTACAAGTTTGTGTTCCTCATCATGTAAGAACATGATAGAAATATGTACATCTGCACAAACTGAAACATGAAATAGGACACTGATTCATGACTTCCAGTCTCTTTGGATCCCAGTTCTCCCAAATTTGGGATGGGGAGCAGTTTTCTTAGGTAGTAAGAAAGACCTACTGGGTTTCCTTAGATACTGCAGCTTTGGGTCCCACATTTATATTTCTCCAAGAAAGAACCTGAATTGGGGTTTTCTTTTATTTTTTTAAGTACCTCTGGGATACATTCATTGATCCAAGTCCACATCAGACATCTCAAGGTGCCTGGCCTTCCGCATGCCAAGCCCATTTCGAGGGCAGTTTGCAAAGGTCCTGAACTTATACATCAAGATTGTTGTGTAGTTGCTAAGTTGTGTCTGACTCTGTGATTCCATGAACTGCAGCACACCAGGCTTCTCTGTCCTTCATGACCTCTCCGTTTGTTCAGACTCATGTCCACTGAGACGGATAAAGGCAGTAATTAACTTGACCTCCCTTTCTGAACTTATGGAGCTTTAGCAATAAAACCAGAGAATACATTGGGGGCTCTAGATAAGTATGTTTCAGGAATCACAGATACACAAACCTCTATCCTTCAGTTCATCCAACTGACAGCATGCCAGTTCCGGGATTGATTATATTCAGAATTTCTAAAGCGCAATCAGGGAAAAGGGAGTTTTCTCTCTTTGCACTCAGCCCTCTTTCACATGTCAGTGCTGTTTCCTTAAGGCTGCAATGGGCATATCCAGCAAACAATGATGTGCAGCAAATAAAAAACATCCCCACTAGATGTCATAACACCAGCAAGGGAAATATACCATGGTATTTGGTTTAACACTGTGGTTACCACTCCGAGCATGCTGGAGGATGGACACCTGAGCCAAATCAGCACTCTGCCAGCACAGAACACAAATTGTATTTTGAGTATTGCTAGATATGCTTCGTCTGCCATTTCCAAGAGAGCTCATGAACATGGCCATAGCAATTTGGAAACAATGCTTAAGACCAACTCAAGTATAAAGCACAGCTAAAGAGGCTTACTTGGTCCTATTAATGTTACCATTAATGCTATTACTATTATTAATAGGTGGACTTTAATGCTCTAACACAAACAGTTCCCA
>SJYA01002108.1:1023207-1068297 GCA_006410615.1 Neotragus moschatus | reverse complement strand
CCTTCCAATGAACACCCAGGACTGATCTCCTTCAGAATGGACTGGTTGGATCTCCCTGCAGTCCAAGGGACTCTCAAGAGTCTTCTCCAACACCACAGTTCAAAAGCATCAATTCTTCAGCACTCAGCCTTCTCTACAGTCCAACTCTCACATCCATACCTGTCTCTTATACACATCTTATTACCAACTCACAAAATTTTTATTTTCTCCCTGACAAGCTTTACCTGGCATTTTCTCATGGTTCTCTTATTAGCTTCCAGGGTTGCCATGTATAGCTGTGAAATGGGACAGCTGCATGAAGGCAGTGGGCTGAGAAGTGATGTATATAACGTCCTGCCCAAACATGGGGCACTCAGAAACCAGTCCCAGTGCAGGGGTGGGTCCCATAGAGGAAGGGGTATCTTCGGTAATTTACTCACAGCATCATGCGAACTGGCAGAGCTAAACATTCTTTTTCAGTATCTACTAGAAATAATGCCTAAAAGAGACCTTCTCTGACCACCACTCTATCCAAAATTGTCCCCAGCCCCACGACAATCTCTGCTTCATTTTTTCAAAGTATGTATCACCTCTTGCACTTCCATGTAACAGTTTGTTGTCTGCTACCTCCCACTGAACTGTAAATCCACGCAAACAGAGAGCTTGTCTGTCATAATCACTGCCATAAGCCCAGGATTTAGAACAGTGTCTTTCACACAGTCAGAGCTTAATAAATACTTACTCAATAGAATAAGTGATCAGAAATAAGGCACTTGGATTTAAACCCCAAGTTACTAGTTATTCAGTAAGCCTCTTTAATCTTGATGAATAGCAATTTCAGCAGTAACTAATAAATGTATAGAATATTATAATATATACCAGCTAGAATTAGTGTCAATTTATAAGTACTGCAAACTTAAATAATGCAGTACTTTGATGACTTTCTCACACTATATACAAAAATAAACTTAAAATGGATTAAAGACTTAAATAGAAGACCCAAAACCATAAAACTCACTGGAAGAAAACATAGGCAATAAACTCTTTGACATTGGTCTTTGCAATATGTTTTCAGATATGTCTCCTTAGGCAAGGGAAACAAAAGCAAAAATAAACCAACAGGACCACATAAAACTAAAAAGCTTTTGCACAGCAAAGAAAACTATCAACAAAATGCAAAGGTGACCTACTGCATGAGAGAAGCAATGATTTATCTGACAAGGGGTTAAAATCCAAAATATACAAAGAACTCATACAACTTAACATCTAGGGAAAAAAACTGATTAAAAAATGGACAGAGGACCGCATAGATAATTTATAAATACTGCAAACTTTAATAATATACATATATATATGTATACGTACATAGTACCTTGTCTATGTGTACTTCAGTATCACAGAGTTTTTTTTTGGAAGTGACTTTCTCCATAAAAATGCCCAGCTACCACCACCAGGAAACCAAATCTGTAACGTGTAATGTGTTACAGCTCTAGGGTGCTTACCTAACTCTCTAAGTTATGTGATATCAACTAGTCAAACCAATACACTCTTCAGGAAAGGAAACTGCCATGAGCATAGAAAACTCCCAAGAGCTTCATCTCTAAATACAGCTTGGGTGTTTCTATGTTTCAGGCTACAATACACTGATTTTTCTTTTCTTTTTTTTGCTGATAACATTTCCCTATATAAAAATGTATGACACTCCTAGTAAAATTCTGTTAGAATTCACTTTATTTGTTGTTTTTTTTCTTTTTCCCACAATGATTAAGCTTTTGAAAATAACTCTTCTAAATCTTGTCAAACCTTTCAATGTCTGATGGTTCTGTCATTAGTCCAGAGTTCTATTAGCTACTTGGGTTTTGCCTATTGCTATATTTGACCCTCAAAATATTGTCAAGCCCAACTAGAGATTCTTCTAATATATAAGGCAACCTGAATAAAAAATCCCAAATCTGCTTCTTAGCAGTTGAATGACTCAACGTTCTTCCTGTCAGCTTCACAACAATGCCTATAAACTGCAGGAAATAAATCACGATGTCTGTGAAAAACATGGGAGTACAGTCTCAGGCCCTTCACTGTTAGATCAATCAGCCAGCTCACTCCGAGGGGTCAGGTGTGGCCGAGTATTGGTTCACTGGTACCATCATATACATGAGTCCTTAGGTCTACAGTATACTCAGTCTCAGAGTCTGTGATTGCCTTACTCTAGAAATAAATTCAGTTCAGTTCAGTTCAGTCGCTCAGTCATGTCCGACTCTTTGTGATCCCCATGCCAGGCCTCCCTGTCCATCACCAACTCCCGGAGTTCACCCAGACTCATGCCCATCGAGTCAGCGATGCCATCCAGCCATCTCATCCTCTGTCGTCCCCTTCTCCTCCTGCCCCCAATCCCTCCCAGCATCAGAGTCTTTTCCAATGAGTCAACTCTTCGCATGAGGTGGCCAAAGTACTGGAGCTTCAGCTTTAGCATCATTCCTTCCAAAGAAATCCCAGGGACAAACTCCTTCAGAATGGACTGGTTGGATCTCCTTGCAGTCCAAGGGACTCTCAAGAGTCTTCTCCAACACCACAATTCAAAAGCATCAATTCTTCAGCACTCAGCCTTCTCTACAGTCCAACTCTCACATCCATACATGACTACTGGAAAAACCATAGCCTTGACTAGAGGAACCTCAGTCGGCAAAGTAATGTCTCTGCTTTTGAATATGCTATCTAGGTTGGTCATAACTTTTCTTCCAAGGAGTAAGCGTCTTTTGATTTCATGGCTGCAGTCACCATCTGCAGTGATTTTGGAGCCCAGAAAAATAAAGTCTGACACTGCTTCCACTGTTTCCCCGTCTATTTCCCATAAAGTGATGGGACCAGATGCCATGATCTTCGTTTTCTGAATGTTGAGCTTTAAGCCAACTTTTTCACTCTCCTCTTTCACTTTAGTATACCACTACAAGGCATAAGGTGCCTTCTTAAAGTCTGTTCCATTTTCTGGTTAAATTCTAGATAATGGAATTCTAAGATTTTCTTTGGTTTAAATAGGAAGCAAAAGTAAAATGGAAAACAAAAAATGAGTTTTCTTATTTCTTAACTGTAAAGTAACTTGATTTCTGTGTTTTTTTATTGGGTGGGGGCAGGATGATATTTTGATGGAGCAGCAACAGGACAGGGAAAGGAAAGAAAGGAAAGTTGAAGCTCAGTGTGAGCCTTGAGAACTGCAGTTCTATTTCCACAGAACTGATGAAACTCTATTTCATTTCAACAGAGCAAGAGTTTCTTATAAAAGTCCCTGCATTCAGGAGAAAGAAGAATGAAGGTAAACCCAGGTTTCCTTAATGAAACCACGTGTCCAGTGGCTGAGTCAGGTCTAACATTTTGCGGCCCCATGGACTGTAGTCCACCAGGTTCCCCTGTCCATGGAATTTTCCAGGCAAGAACACCAGAGTGGGTTGCCATTTCCTACTCCAGGGAATGAAACCATGTTGAAGTCTTAATCTCTTTGTGAAGGAGAAATCATCTTTGAAAAGACAAACTATTTCAAAGAATTGCAGATTAAAATATACCGTTTTGACAGGAAAAGGCCAAGCTAAGCAAAAGGCCAAAGCTAAGCTATGCTTCTTTATACTAAAAGAAAAAGACATTTTTCTAAATACTGTATAAGTGATGATTTTTAGTATGATTTCTACTGCTTCTTAAAGTACTGATCAAAATCAATTTTTGAGTAGAATACTTAAGAGGTCTAGAACTTTCTCCTCCCTTAAACATAGAGCCTTATAATACTTTTAATCTAGAATGAATTAGAGTATCAGTAAAACCATTAAAAGATCAATAATAAAGCTTTAATAATGATGGGGCATTCTCCTCTATTTGTTTCCATGTGCTAAGAATTATTATTAAGGTATATTTCATCTGGATCAAGTTTCAATACTGGACCAGAAATAATAGCCATACTCTTACCATAACTCATCAGAAAAGACCCTGATGCTGGGAAAGATTGAAGGCAGGAGAAGGGGACAACAGAGGACAAGATGATTGGATGGCATCACCGACTCAATGGAATGAGTTTGACCAAGCTCCGCTCCGGGAGATGGTGAAGGACAGGGAAGCCTAGTGAGCTGTAGTTTGTGGGGTCACAAAGATTCAGACACAACTGAGCAACTGAACAACCACCACCAAAACTCAGGATGGTGGAAATGTTCAAAAGGGCCCCTTCTCTTAAAATGCCTGTATACTAGCTGGCTGTTCTTAGCAGCTTTACCCTATTAGTGGCATTTAAGCAAGTGAGCTGAAAATGGCCTTTTAGTCCACAATGCTTTTGTGGCAAATTGAAACCACTCCTCACAGAATGAGAAATAAAAGGCAGCTATTTACGTGCTGTACTCAGCAGCCTAATTTGTTTTTTACAGATAACATTAATCTGCTTTTCTTTGGTTGGCATCATACAGTTGGTTGCAAATGCCAATTAGGCATGTTGGTTTCATTTGTCAATCTAGGAAAATAAGTAAGAGGGAACAATATTTCTGGGGGAAAGTGCATTATTATTAGTTGGACACTCTCACTTTGATATTTCAGCTGTAATTCTCTCAGAGGGCTGTTTTTTAGAACACTTCACATTTGATGCCCTGCTTCTTCCCCTCATCTGGAATTTCCCCCTTTCAGGTCACTTAAGGTCTAAATAAACAGAGCCTGGCGGTGCAACTGGGGAGTTACCTTATGGGGGAAGGGACAAGAATGGGAATGAAGCCTCTAGAACCTTGATCGGCGGTTCTTCAAACGCTTACTGCTTTACTCATCCATTTGCATAGTGCAAATTCCTCTGTGTTACAAAAGTCAGACTTTGCTGGTTTTGCCTAGAGATTTACAACCTTGAATTTCCAGTGTCAGAGAGATTTTAACATCCTCCCTGACAATAGCTGGAATGTGCTTCATGCTTTATCATTCTCGCGTTTCTTCTCAGTTGAAAGCTTTGACCTATTTAGATGTCTGTTTCTCCTTCACTCCCCACTTTCAAACAATTGTCAAATCTTATGAAGCTGATGACTAACTGGCTCATTCAGCACTTGATGCGTCAATACCCAACATGTGTTAGATGCTTGGGACTCATGAGTCCCGTGATAAAACTAGAAGCTTCTTCCTTTGAAAATCTTCCTCACCCATTCTCCACTCAAATTCTTCAGCCTAAGTTTCAGGCTGTTTGTCTTGTCCCTGGATCCAATCTAACTCCCTTTAATACAATATCAACTATCCAGTATCACCTCTAAACACAAGCCAATCACATCAATCTATTTAAAATCTCTAAATGCACCTTCAAGCATCTTGATGTTTTACTCTGTTACTTACATGTAGAGTATTTAACTCCGCAGACATTTATTAGAACTTAAATCACGTTAAGCAAAGTGATTGGGGTATAAAGATACATCAGATATGGTCTCTACCCTAATGAACTCCTTTTCTTTGATAAAGGCATGTCAGGAAACAAAAGGCCCCAGAGCAGTGAAAGGGCAGAGTATAAAAGTAGCGCTAGAGAGAAATCCAAACTTCCTTTCTACCTGCCAAAATCTTACCTAACTTTCAAGTGCAGGTTGAAAACTTATCAATCTATAAAACTCTGTTAAGATGTCTAGAACTTCTCTGGTGGTTCAGTGGGTTAGGAATCCACCTTGCAATACAGAAGATGTGATTGACACCTGATTGGGGAACTAAGATCCGACATGCGGCAAAGCAACTAAGCCTGTGCGTCTCAGTTAATTACTGAATCCAGGCTCAACTACTGAGCCTGCACCCCACAGCCACAAAGCCTGTGTGCCACAACAAAAGATCAGGTATGATGCAACTAGGAGTAAATAAAATGATGTCAAATTACTACCTTCATCTTTGGCTCCTAATTTCTCAGTAAACTTTATGTTTCTTTTTATAACATTGATCTCTGCCTTAAATTGTTTTATATATATATATTTTTTATTCTTATTTTATTGTGATTCCTCCATAGATGCAAGATTAGTTGGGGCAGAGATCTTGTATTTATTGTTAATTTAATCACTCATGCACTTGACAGTTACAAATTTGGTACCTATCATGTATTACCCCCTCTATCCACATACCCTGTGCTTACAACAGTGTTTGAATCCTGGTAAGGCTTCGTTAAGTGTTTGACTGTTTAACAGATGAAATAAGGGAACAAAACTTCTTTCAGATGCATCACAACCTCTCTCTTCTGTTCTCCACCTGAACTTTGTTTCCCTTCCCCAAACTGCTTTTTGATATTTTATTTTATGTTGCGTGCGTGTGTTTGTGAAAGTAGATCAGTAATGTCCAACTCTTTGCGACTCCAGGGACTATATAGTCCATGGAATTCTCCAGGCCAGAATACTGGAGTGGGTAGCTGTTCCCTTCTCCAGGGGNATGGCTCTGTACTACCTGCCTGGGATGGCATCCATCTATGTGGCCTGGCTGGGGGAGGACATAGTGCCTTTGTGCACCCAAGTGCTATTAGCTGTCTTGTATCTGATCATCCCACCATCTTTGAACCCCATCATCTATGGCCTAAGGACGAAGCAAATACGGAAGCGAACATGGGGCCTACTGATTCGCTGCCTTTTTAACCACTCCAACTTGGGTTCAAGAATTCAGGCCCTTGAGCAAACCAGACAACTTCAAACATGCCCTAGCTAACCTGGACAATTTGGTTCACCTGACGCCATACAGTTCAGTTCAGTTCAGTCACTCAGTCGTGACCGACTCTTTGCGACCCTATGAATGGCAGCACGCCAGGCCTCCCTGTCCATCACCAACTCCCGGAGTTCACTCAGATTCACGTCCAGCTAGTCAGTGATGCCATCCAGCCATCTCATCCTCGGTCGTCCCCTTCTCCTCCTTCCTCCAATCCCTCCCACCATCAGAGTCTTTTCCAATGCGTCAACTCTTCGGATGAGGTGGCCAAAGTACTGGAGTTTTAGCGTTAGCATCATTCCTTCCAAAGAAATCCCAGGGCTGATCTCCTTCAGAATGGACTGGTTGGATCTCCTTGCAGTCCAAGGGACTCTCAAGAGTCTTCTCCAACACCACAGTTCAAAAGCATCAATTCTTCGNTTCCTTCCAAAGAAATCCCAGGGCTGAACTCCTTCAGAATGGACTGGTTGGATCTCCTTGCAGTCCAAGGGACTCTCAAGAGTCTTCTACAACACCATAGTAGTCTTTAACTTATTGCAAATACTCTAAGGGTAGAAATGAATGGCCAAGCATACTAAGATGAAATTTTAGATCTATTTCTTTATGGAATGATTTTAGTTAGTTTTTATCTCCATAGACTCTATTTTCCTATTTGGAATCCCACAGACTTTGCCACTGAGCCCTTGTACCTCATGCAAACATGACTGTGCCAAGCAGTACACAGGTGGCCTTTACTGAAGCAAACCCAAAGCACAAAACTCAGAATTCATAGAAAGGAGGGAAATTAATCAGTTTTAAAAGCTTTACTCTAGCAGATGCTTCATAGTGAATTGTAGCTTCTGTTCTTTTACAGAAGATAATCTAGTATGATCAAAATAATATCAATTTATCAAAATTATTAATTTTTTGCACAGGTTTTAAGAACACAAATTATCTTTATGTCTGAAAAAACTCTTCCTTCAAAAACATTCTCCTCAAGGACATTCAGTNTACTCTAGCAGATGCTTCATAGTGAATTGTAGCTTCTGTTCTTTTACAGAAGATAATCTAGTATGATCAAAATAATATCAATTTATCAAAATTATTAATTTTTTGCACAGGTTTTAAGAACACAAATTATCTTTATGTCTGAAAAAACTCTTCCTTCAAAAACATTCTCCTCAAGGACATTCAGTGGGGGGAAAAATATATCAGTCTCTAGGAGCTATGATCAAAAAACTAAATATAATAGAAAAAAAAAAAAACAAGTTACCTTTGCCAGTGGATTAATAAGCAAGTGTGAGTGGCTGGAATTGTTGGGAATTTCTATACTGGTTCTGTATCATTAGTTTCTATTCACTCTTAAGAACATGCATATAGCCAAGGACTGAACAAGAGGATAATAGTGGAAAGAAATGGGAAAGACCCATCAGTTTAAGACAGTGGGAATTATTCTACTCATTCCATCTCAGCTCTCCTGTCCTGTGGCCTTGTCATGACTTATCCAGGCGTTCAGATCTGTAGGGCTGCCCAAGAAGGTCTTGGCACCAACTCAGAGACAGAAGAAAGATTTCTAGCATTAAGTGATCATAGCACTTACTGTAGGCCTTTAACAAACATCATCTTCCTGAATCTTTAAAATAATCCAATGCAATAGTCACACTAAACAGAGAGGCACAGAGGTATAGACTGGAGAAAAAAAAAAAAACTGAGACACAACAAAGAGAAAGAATAAGAATACACACGGCATCAAAAGAAGAATGTAGATGATCCAAAGTGAGTCTCAGACAGAATTAAAATTACATCTTAAAGGGCAAATAAAACTGAACTGAGTACCATCTAAGTTCTTGACATTATACAAAGCACTGAGAATACGAAATAGGGAAAACAAATCTTGCATAAAAAAGATGGATCTGGACTTGAATCCCAGCTCCTTTAAAAGCTAACTATTGACCTCAGGCACATTGCTTAACATCCCATTTCCTAGAGTCAGATTCTTCATCTGTAAAACTGAGACAGCAATTCCCCTACCAAAGTTTTCTACTAGAATAAAAGCAAATAACATTCAATTAAAGGTTTCTATGGTACATGTTGAATAAATTGCAGCTGGTATCAAAATGTTGATAGATTGATATGTTTAAAATGAGACAGAATGTTTTAAAACGGCAAAGATATCTGTCTACCTTAGGTAGATACTTGATTCACAAAGTTATCAAGCATAGGAAATGGATAGCAATCATTTCATTCATCTCTATTCCATTGATTTTGCTTGACCTTACACAGGCAAAATATTAGATGCAGAAAACAGATTCTTACTTGGGCTTTTATAAGTCTTTACTCTTACCAAGATTCTACATGAAGACATAGCCATGTTCTTGAATAAATCAAGAGATTAGAAGAATTCACAAGAAAGCACAGTTCATTATTCAATGAATTCTTTCCCTTTGGGATAAGTACCATATATATCAGCTATATCCTTGAAGACATCCATCTCATATAACTTTTAATAAAAATTGCCCATGACTGTGTATACCAGGAAAGAGGCCAAATGAAATGCAAAGATTGTTTTGCAATTTCTTGCATCAATGCACCAGAATCTTTTAGAAGCTAGAAACCAAATAGCAAAAAAGCAGTTTCTTCCATCTAATAAGAATTCTTTTTTTCAGCTCCTTTAGCCTAATTCAATATCAAAGAGATTAGAAGTTGAGATAGTAAAATACTGCCATGACCCAAACTTTTATTAAAAGCCTCTCTCCCCTTCCTTCCACCACAGCAAATAAAAAATTGCATGCAAGTTATGTTTTTAAACCACAAATGCTCATCACAGTTTGAGCCACACAAATGCACTTTGTACCTGGAGTGATGGCCATTTTTACTAGAGCAGGCTTGACTCTCTTCCCTACAGAAACTTTGAGTACAAAATATATAACTCAGAATTCCACACACAGCATCAGAGTGTATCTAACGATGCAGGGCATTTCATTTTATTGAGTAAGAGTTCCAAAAAAAGTAAACTGCTGGACTCCAATCTCAATGAACATCAAACAAATGGGTTTTAACTGAGAGGAAAAAAAATTAAAAACTGAAGCTTAGGATAAAAAAAATTCTGGTGGAAGACTAAAGATATAACATAATGGCACCATAACTTCAGGAAATATTTCCTAAATACCTGTTAAATAGAAAGGAGATGTTTACAAGGGAAAGGTAATTTAAAAGTAACACTTTTTACGGGCCACATTATTCTATTTAATTATCATAATAATTCCATGGAATAATTTTCTTTTTTTTTTTCATAGAAAAGGAAAATTGAGGACAAAAACACTAAGTTTCCCAATCCTACACAGATAAGTTATTAGAGGCAAAACAGGGATTCTGATTTTTATAAATTTTCACTTTATATAGATTTTACATAAAGAAATGACCCTATTTTTTATTAAATCATAAGACAAATTCATAATTCATAAGATAAATTAACAAATTAAATTCTATATTTTAATATTTTTTTTCTTTCTATGACATTTTTGTACAAACTGGATAAATGATTAACACAAAAATATACAGGGCACAATACCTACTCTGATTTCCAAATGCTTGGTCACAAATAAGATGATCTCAAACAAAAGTCAAATTTGGCTTCTAGTGTTAATTTTGGTTAGGGGACTTTCTCCCTAGGCCTCTTGCTTGAATTTGCAATTTTTGGTAAAAATTTTGTAAATATTTAAAAGAGAGGGTTAACTTAGATAAGGAAGGATTTGGACTACAGCAGTTTTGTCTTAAGAACATTAATCCAAAATCAGAGACCTAGGACCAAATATTCCTCAACTAGTTATTAGTAATAAAGTTACTTCCTGTAAGTTTTGGTTTCCTCCTTTGGACAATAAAATGACAGTAAAGATGAGCTCATAGTATTGTTGTGGAAATCAAATGAGAAAATTTCTAGACATTTTTAAGGAGAGTCCTTCATAGACACCACACACTCAGTAAATGTTAGCTAATACTTTTGAATGGATGGTGGTTTAATTGCTAAGTTGTGTCTGACTCTTGCAACCCCATGGACTGTAGCTTGCCAGGCTCCTCTGTCCGTGAGTTTCTCTAGGCAAGAATACTGGAGTGGGTTGCCATTTTCTTCTCCAGGGGATCTTTCCAACCTAGGAATCAAACAAACCTGGGTCTCCTGCCCTGCAGGCAGATTCTTTACTGACTGAGCTACCAGTGAAGCCCACTTTTGAAAGGAAACTGCATGCTATTTCAATTCTGAGACTTTTTTCAGTCTACACTCGATGCTCTTACTCATTATCGTCAAGGTTTCCAGAAGAAATAAAAGTAATCCAGTAACTCTGAAGCTATGATTGGATCTAAACTCACCATTAACCCACTCCAGTACTCTTGCCTGGAAAATCCCATGGACAGAGAAGCCTGGTAGGCTACAGTCCATGGACTCGCAAAGAGTCCCTGAGCGACTTCACCCCCCTCACCCTCACCATTAACCACTCCAGTTTCAGCAGATACCTTAGAAACACTTTTGCAGAGAAGAAATAAATGGCAAGACAGACATAAAAAAGATCTGCAAAAGAGGCAAAAGCAGAAGCTTTAGCCGAATGTGAAGGGGCTGGTGTTATCTTGCAACAAGGACTGAAGGCAGGCCAGGTGTGAAAGTGATTGTAATAATGTCAGATGAAGGTGTGCCTAAAGAATTAGCACAAATACCAGAGGAAATGACAGCTCTCTTTGGTGAACTGAGAATGACCTGGCTCTTTGGAAGAGAATTTAAAATACGCAGTAAATACTTTTGAATGTGAAAAATAGCTCAAAAATGAGACGCAGGTTATCCCGCACACGGTGGATCATATCCGGTCATCAGAAACTCATTTGAGCTAAGAAGCATAAAAGCACACCTCTCTTTAAGTCCATTTTCTGGGTGAGGCTCTGTACTCTCCCAGAACTTGATGTTTCTTTCATAATCTTGCCCAAATTACAGTCTTTTAATGAATACTATTTTTTCTCAGAATAATGTAAGTTCCATGAGGTCCAGGATCATGCCTCCTTTTATCGTTATTAGCATGAATTACTCCTTGGAAGAAAAGTTATGACTAACCTAGATAGCATATTCAAAAGCAGAGACATTACTTTGCCGACTAAGGTCCATCTAGGCAAGGCTATGGTTTTTCCAGTAGTCATGTATGGATGTGAGAGTTGGACTGTGAAAAAGGCTGAGCACTGAAGAACTGATGCTTTTGAACTGTGGTGTTGGAGAAGACTCTTGAGAGTCCCTTGGACTGAAAAGAGATCCAACCAGTCCATTCTGAAGGAGATCAGCCCTGGGATTTCTTTGGAAGGAATGATGCTAAAGCTGAAACTCCAGTACTTGGGCCACCTCATGCAAAGAGTTGACTCATTGGAAAAGACTCTGATGCTGGGAGGGATTGGGGGCAGGAGGAGAAGGGGATGACCGAGGATGAGATGGCTGGATGGCATCACGGACTCGATGGGCATGAGTCTGAGTGAACTCCGGGAGTTGGTGATGGACAGGGAGGCCTGGCATGCTGCGATTCATGGGGTCGCAAAGAGTCAGACGCGACTGAGCGACTGAAGTGAACTGAACTGAAGGGCATTTTCATTTCTTAAGCACTTAAGTATCCGAAGCTAAAAGTCACATCAAATTCTCAGTTATCAAACTTATGAAGAAGCACTACATACAGAATTAATAAAAGCCTACAGTAAATGCCTATAGTAATATCGCTTTTTATCTTAGATAAATGCCAGAAAATCTCCTCTTCCCTCTTTGAAAACAAATCTTCCAAAATATAGAGGTGACCACTCTCTGACTCCTAGCAGCATAGATTAGATCTGCCTGACACTGAACTGCACGTAACAAAATTAAACAATATGTATCCAGGGTAATCAGATCACACTTCGAGAACTGCTGTGGTAGATATATAAATATCTTTATAGACATCAGCAAAGGATTAACAAAGTTGGTGTATATTTTTCATTTCCACTTGTAATTTGTGACAATTTTTTTTGTGTATGTGTGTCTATATTTTTGCCAGAATTTTATTTTTCCAGTGTTTTCTATACCTTCTAGTGAGTGTGAAATGGCATTTCTTTGTGTATCAGTATTGTTCTAATGACTAATGATGCGGAGTGCATTTTATTGAGTTTACTGGCTATTTCAGTCTCTTCTTTCATAAATGTTTATTCAAGTTTTTGCATTTTTTTAAATTGGGCTGCATTTTTTATTATTAACTTGCATGAGGTTTTAAAAATGTATTCTGGATATAGTCTCTCTTTTTTTTTTTTTTTCCCCACCACTCTGGAAGGCTTGCAGGAGCTCAGTTTCCAGATCAGGAATTGAACCCAGGCCACAACAGGGAAGGGCTTCTCAGGTGGCACTAGTGGTAAAGAATTCACTTGCCAGTGCAGGAGACATAAGAGATGCGGGTTTGATCCCTGACCCAGGAAGATCCTCTGGGGAAGGAAATGGCAACCCACTCCAGAATTCTTGCCTGGAAAATCCCACAGATAGAGGAGCCTGGCGGGCTACAGTTCATGGGNACAGAAAAAGACGTCAAACCCAGAACGTAACCCATTCCACCAACTTCAGCTTTTGGTAGAAGTTAGAGAAAATACAGAACAACTTTCTGTACCCTCTCTTTTTTTTTTTTTGCAAATACATAAGCTTATATAATCAGTTTTGACTCTAAGTACATTACCACAATTAATAAAACCCATAGATCTTCACATCATTTTTCCATGAACATTAATGTCTTAAGTTTGAGCATCTTGTATAATAGTTTCTTCTAAATACACAACCCAGGTAATTCTGGTCACTAATTCCTTGTAACAGCAAAAAGCTAATTGGGCAATGATACAAAATTATGCTTATGTGTGGAGTATTAAAAGACTGATTTCAAGATCTACTGGTGATTTGCATAAGTAAAAAATGTACATTCATTATAATGTCTAGCTATATTATATGGTTAATACCATTCAAATTCTGTCTCTGAATTCTGCTTTGAATTCTTAAGTCTATAACTAAAGTTACTGCCTAAATATATTTTTACTGCCATTAGGAAAAATAATTCTGTGATTCTTAAATACAGTTCTATGAGCATAATTTTATTTTAATTCCAAATGTTTATTATGTCATTCCTGTGTTCTGGTCCATATCCAATCTGAGTTCCTACAGTGAATATTTTATAATTATAATCAGAAATAAATGTCTAGGGAAAATACCTTTCATTGAAAACTCACTCAGACAAATAATAACTGATAGTATTCACTGTATATTAAGATTCATCCATACATATACATATATAACTTTATATTTCCCACATTATTAGTTTCTATAAAAAGTAAGGAAATGTAGTTGAATCTAAAATAAAGTTTAACTTTCCATTTTTTTCCTGTAGGTNAATAAATGTCTAGGGAAAATACCTTTCATTGAAAACTCACTCAGACAAATAATAACTGATAGTATTCACTGTATATTAAGATTCATCCATACATATACATATATAACTTTATATTTCCCACATTATTAGTTTCTATAAAAAGTAAGGAAATGTAGTTGAATCTAAAATAAAGTTTAACTTTCCATTTTTTTCCTGTAGGTAATATTCTCTCTGATTTTATTTTATTTATTTTGTTCTTTTAAAATATAAATTTATTTATTTTAATTGGAAGCTAATTACTTTACAATATTGTATTGGTTTTGCCATACATCAACATGAACCTGCCCAGGTGTACACGTGTTCCCCATCCTGAACCCCCCTCCCACCTCCTTCCACATACCATCCCTCTGGGTCATCCCAGTGCACCAGCCCCAAGCATCCTGTATTATTTAAAATGTTTAGTAAATGGGCAAAAAAAATCCTTCACTCATCAAAATGCTAATATCACTGGGGAAGGTCCAAGTGGTAGCCCATTCTTTGTGAGTTCAACATTGCCCAACTAACTCCTTTATTATAGATGATTTGATTGCTCACAAATCATCTCTTTTCCAAGAAACAGCAGTATTTTCTCAACCTCTGAGCTTCATATGTAAAGAAACACTTTCTTGACTTATAAAGGCTAAAAAAGAAAAGGTTATTTTCATTTTTTTTTTTTAGCAAAAGAAAAGTAAGATAAAGGCAATAGACTGAATGCCAAGCATATAAATAGTTCCAGCATAAATATATTTAGGTGGAGAATTCTAAAAGTCACTGAAAATCTCTCTCTCTCTCTGAAGGTACTTAACAAANTTTTTTAGCAAAAGAAAAGTAAGATAAAGGCAATAGACTGAATGCCAAGCATATAAATAGTTCCAGCATAAATATATTTAGGTGGAGAATTCTAAAAGTCACTGAAAATCTCTCTCTCTCTCTGAAGGTACTTAACAAATCTCTGTGGACCACAGCCTACCAATGGTCAGGATAAGTCTGCATTGCAGAATCACTCAGTCATTTAGGGAGCAGCTTCCTACTTAATCTTCTTTGATTTTTTTAAGATTCTTTTTTTTTAGTGTGGATGACTTTCAAAGTCTTTACTGAATTTGTTACAATATTGCTTCTGTTTTATATTTTGGGTTTGGGGGGCTGTAAGGCACGTGGGATCTCAGTTCCTCGACCATGGATAGAATCCGCAACCTGTGCCCTGGAAGGGAAAGTCCTAACCACTGGACCACCAGGGAAGTTGCCCTATTTAGTTTTCTCTACAAGGACATATCGATTTTCGGTCGCTGCTGTAACAAGTTACTACAAAGTTAGTAACTTAACACAAATCAGTTTCTCTGAAGGGAAGTCACAGTGTCAGCAGGCCCCCTTGGAAGGCTCTAGGGGAGAATTCATTTCCTTGCTTTTTCCAGCTTCCAGAGTCACATGCCTAAGATTCCTTGGCTCACAGCTCCTTCCTCCATCTTCACAGCCAACAGTGTAGCGTCTTTTCTCTCTGAACCTACTTCCCTCCGCTTCCATCTCAAGACTTTCTCTTCTCCAGTATAATTTTCCCATCTCAAGATCACATCCTCAAAATCGCTTTTGCCACATAAGGCAGCATTTACAGGTTCCTGGATAGGTTTGGGGGCCATGACTCATACTATCACAGGCAGGAAAGTGGATACTCTCCTTGGGTCTCTCTGAGTCCCATCCACCATGATTTACCATCTCTGCTTGGTAGCCCCCTGGTAATAAAAGTAAAGGTTTCCCTGTTGGCTCAGAAAGTAAAGAATCTGCCTGCAATGCAGCAGACCTGGGTTCTTTCCCTGGGTCAGGAAGATCCCTTGGAGAAGGGCATGGCTACCCACTCCAGTATTCTTTCCTGGAGAATTCCATGGAAAGAGGAGAGTGGCTATGGTCCATGGGGTCACAGAGAGTCAGACACGAGTGAGTGATTAACTCTTTGGGTTTAAACAAAAAGGAACCCTTTTGCGTCTGTAGCTGTCCCCATGCCATTCTCCTTTCCAGGGGTCAATATTGGACATATTCTCTCTCTTACTTCCTCAGAGCAGCAGGTTTAAATGGACCTCCTTCCCACGTGAGTCTTCAGGGGTCCACAAGAGGTAAAGACATTTTCTTCTGTTCATTTGGTCATATTTTCAATCCTGGCGCATCTTCAGGTAGAGCGGTGACATTTTCTCATGGGAATCAGAGGGTATGGTGGAGGCTTCAAGGATCAGGTAGGTATTCATATCTTTATCTTAAGTTAGGTTTGTCTTCAAAATATTTATCATCAAGTTCTTAAAAGCAAAATAGGCATTTCCAAGAATATCAGGTATACAACCCCATTTAATACATCTTAAAGGAATAAGGCATCAAATATCATCTGAATCTGTATATTCTAATCCTCAATTCCACCCTAAATGGTCTTACTCTGAGTACTCCAACTGAATTAATTTGACTTCCTAGGAATCAAGACCATAGTCCCTGGCATGAATTAAACCAAGTAGACCATTTACTATTATTTTAAAAGATTTATTTCTAATTTCCTATCTAATCATGCTTCTGTCTCTTAAAAGATGAACTAAGAGGTACATTAGCATTTTCAAGTGTCTAGCTGACCAAATATGGATTTGAAATTTGAGCTAATTTGGAAAGCACCAAACCAAGAGAGGCTGGAGTGTCTGGCCCACAGCAGGCAGAGGAAAGGCTTCCACAGTGTAGTCGCTGAAGCAAATCAAATTGTTTGATTGACTAGATCTAAGTGATCACCTTCGGAGAAGGCAGTGGCACCCCACTCCAGTACTCTTGCCCATGGATGGAGGAGCCTGGTAGGCTGCAATCCATGGGATCATGAAGAGTTGGACACGACTGAGCGACTTCACTTTCACGCGTTGGAGAAGGAAATGGCAACCCACTCTAATGTTTTTGCCTAGAGAATCCCAGGGACGGGGAGCCTGGTGGGCTGCTGTCTATGGGGTCGCACAGAGTTGGACACGACTAAAGCAATTTAGCAGCAGCAGCAGCAAGTGATCACCTTATTTTCGGAGAGTCTAGTTGGCTGTTTGTGACTGGTTGTTTAAATTCCTTTTTCTCAGATAGAAATGCATTTATAGTAACTGATTGGGTAAGGCTTCAATTGACTTACATAGGCTACCAAGGCATTAGAGTCATTTCAATCTAAGGTCCTCCTTATTTAATGCATTTAGTATCCCCAAAAGCATTCTTGGTTCATAGATATCATGAATAAAGAGGAAGAGGGAAGTGAATAATTTCTCTTTTTCTCCTTTATTTCTTTTATTGGTTATTTCTTGATTGGTGTTTCTTAAAGAGTAATTTTTCAATGTTACGATTTAATTTATTACCTTTTCTTCACCCTCTGTTCTCCAACAAAAGGGCTATTTCCCTTTGGCTGTATAAATGTTATCTATCACCAAATGGGTTCCTGGTTCTGATTGACACAAGCTTTAGCTAACAAGTTGTGATTACTTCTACAGTAGCCTTAGTTGCAAGAGAAAATATATAAACCAAGGATTTATAAAAAGATCTCACGCCAAGTTCCATAAGAAGTTACAAAAATCACAGGCAGGCACATCCACCTTGAAAACAGGAGTTCTATTCCAGCAGATACCGCGTAAGAAAAGGACCAGGCAGTTCAAGGGATAGAGTCTACACTTGCAGAAAGCATGGCCCTCTAAAATTCAGCTGGGTTTCATGAGAAGCTCATTACTCTGCAGGTAAGCCCATTTGTAGGTAGCCACAATTCTGCTCCTTTCCTGACACAGAGCAAGCACTCAACAGCATAGTTATTATTTCCTAGAATTATATTTAGTTAAGAATCTTAAGGCAAAGCAAAAAAAAAAAAAAAAAGAAGGTTGAATTACAACCACATACTAAAAACAGAGCAGTGGGGGGAAAAAAGGCACGTACATAAAAAAGGAAAGAATACACTAGAGACTGTGATTGATCGTCAAATGCAATAAGAAAATTCAAGTGAAGTAAAACTTTATGATATAAGCCAGTTACCAGAGGGAGAAGAGCCAAGAACAAAATTTATTGCTTGTTTTCACTTCAGATTGTTCAAAACAATAAATTAAGCTCTGTTTTTAAGAAATACTCTGAATAATATGTCTGAGTCAAAATGAAACTTGTTTTTCTCTCCTGAATTTCTCTCATTTAAACATCAGAGGAAATTACCTGGTGAAATAAAATCCCCAAATAAAAATTCACTGAGTTAAAATCCAGACTCAGACACAGCTGGTATCTAAAAGAGATATATAACTAACTGGGTCCCCTTGAAAATCTGTAACATTATTTCTGAAACTTAAATGGGGCGTATGTGTGTGTGTGTGTGTGTGTGTGTGATATGTTCACCAGAGTATTACTTTTTTGTTCTGAAAAGCAGATAAATGTGAAATCACATTTTATAAGCCCCTTATATAACCGTGTTTAAAATAGCAGGGTCTGAACTCCGAGTTTTCATCACATGTTCTGGTCTTGCACATTCGATTTCTGGTGTATTACTGGAGAAAATCTGCTATTACACAATTGTATTACCTTAGACACAGGACAGCAGCATTCTCAGGGGCCTAACTTCAAGTAGAAAAATGAATGATTTAATACCCCATTCAGCTGCATGAGACGACATCTGGTGACGGATGATGCCTTTGGCTGCTGACACTCAGGCTCAGGACTCAGGCAAGACTAAACCTGAATCCCAGCTCTTCTGCCACTCATATGACCTAGGGAGATATTTTATTTCTCTAACTGACCTTTATTTTTTTTTCTAATTTAAAACAAGTACAAAGATAGTACCAATAAGTGTGAGGTGAAAGTGTTAGTCAGTCTTTTCCAGCCCTTTGCAAACCCATGGACTGTAGCCCACCAGGCTCCTCTTACCATGGAATCCTCCAGGAAAAGAACACTGGAGCAGGATGCTATTTCCTTCACCAGGGGATCAAAAGTTTGAGGTAGGATTCAATTAGATAATCCTGTACATTAAATGATCATGATAGTAATGCCTGGCATAAAATAAAAACTCAATAAAGCTATTTTTACTTTTTATCCTGCCTGTGTAGTATTGATGCTTTCCTAATTGCTGCTAGAAATGTTTGGCTCTTTATCTCCTTAGTAAATCATATGAAGATGTGTGTGTATAGTATTAGGAGACGTGTGTATGTGTATGCATGTATATGTGTGAGCGTGCACACATGTGCATATACAAAGTTAGGCTACCACTTCAAATTACTTATTCTTATAGCCTATTTTACCCAGCTATGTTTGGTTGGAAACTAACCTTAATTGCAGACAAAGAAAGTGTAGAAGACAATCTGTTTTGATAAAAGGGGATAATTATTTAACTTAAACCAAAGACCATATCATTTTGACGTTTGTGCTTTACTAGCATAATCTGAACTATTATTATGTAATAATCTAACAGGGAATCTTAATATTTTAAATAAAAAATGAACAACTGTAGTTTATAGGCTATGTAGATGTATGTTATTTTGTTCAGTCTTTAAAATAACCACAGAAATTAAGTTGACTATGGATATTATGGTCTGAATCATGTCCCTTCAGTATTTATATATTGAAGTCGTAAGCAACCAGGACCTCAGAATATGACTGGGTTTGGAGATGGATCTTTAAAGAAGTAATTAAATTAAAATAAGTTCATTACAGCGGGCCCTAAGCCAAAATAACTGATGTCCTGATAAGACCACCAGATTAGGACACAGACACAGTCAGAGGGAAGACAATGTGAGGGTATAGAGGAAGACCGCCACCTGTCGGTCCAGGAGAGAGCCTTCCAAGTAAACCAGCCCTGCTGACACTTTGATTTTGGACTTCCAGCCTCCAGAATGTGCATGCTAAGTTGCTTCAGTTGTTCCCAACCCTCTGCAACGCTATGGACCATACCCTGCCAGGCTCCTCTGTCCATGGATTCTCCAGGCAAGAATACTGGAGTGGGTTGCCATGCCCTCCTCCAAGGGATCTTCCCAACCCAGGGATCGAATCCATGTCTTTTAAGTCTCCTGCATTGGCAGCAGGTTCTTTATCACTAGCACCACCTGGGAAGCCACCCAGACTGTGGTTCTTTTTCACGGCTTCGATAGAAAACCAGTACAACTGATTATGCCTGTTTTATGGATGAAGCTAACAGACACTGAGCAAGTCATATGAGCTCCTTGCCTTAAGACTTAAGAGAATAACTGTCTGTTAACAGCCACAATCAGAATCTGAATCTGTGTTCCTGGGAAGTCTATGTTCTTTCGACCTTGACATGGTGCTTCTTGAGTAATCCAAAAACACAGACATGGTGCCTTTAGAGCAGGGGTCCCCAGCCCCCTGTTACAAACCAGCTGATGAGCAGCAGGTAAGCTAGTGAAGCTGCATCTGTATTTACAGCTGCTGCTGCTGCTAAGTTGCGTCAGTCGTGTCTGACTCTGTACGACCCCATAGACGGCAGCCCACCAGGCTGCCCCGTCCCTGGGATTCTGCAGGGAAGAACACTGGAGTGGGTTGCCATTTCCTTCTCCAATGCATGAAAGTGAAAAGTGAAAGTGAAGTCGCTGAGTCCTGTCAGGCTCTTAGCGACCCCATGGACTGCGGCCCATCAGGCTCCTCTATCCATGGGATTTTCCCGGCAAGAGGACTGGAGTGGGGTGCCATTGCCTTCTCCGTATTTATAGCTACTCCCCATATACTTGTATTACCTCCTGAACTCTGCCTCCTGTTCGGCCAGCAGCGGCATTAGAGTTTCATAGGAGCATCAACCCTAACCCTAAATCAAGGTGGAATATCCTGAGATTGCCACAAAAGGAAATAAAGTGAACAATAAAGGCAATCCACCTGAATCATCCTGAAACCATGCCCTCCCCGCTCCCCTGGTCTGTAGAAAAATTGTTTCCTGTGAAACCAGTCCCTGATGACAGAAAGGGTGGGGACCACTGCTTTAGAAGAATAATGCACTGGATGGTGAAGCTGTTGTTGACTAGAAAGCAAGTCTCTGTTTAGCTCAGCACAGTCACATGTCACATATGTGGTGACAGCGTCATGACTTTGCATGTCTCCACTCCTACCCCATTCCCTTATCTTTACTATGTGATGTGACTTGGGGCATCCAACCTGCATGCAAATCCATATTTCCTGGCATGCGATTAAAATATATCCATCTCAGAGCCTTCACCTAAGACATACTAAATTAGAATCTTGGACAAGGCAGAGGAGTGAGTCAAATAAGCTGTATTGGGACTTCCCTGGTGGTCCAGTAGTGAAGACTTTGCCTTCCAATGTAAGGGATGTGGGTTTGATCCCCGGTCAGGGAGTTTTAATCCCACATACCTCTTGGTCAAAGAAACAAAACATAAAACAGAAGTCATATTGTAACAAATTGAATAAACACTTTAAAAATGACCCATATAAAAAAATCTTTAAAAAATAATAAGCTGTATTTTTTTAAAGAATATTTCCAGACAATTTTGATATAGGCAGGCAAGCAATATTTGGGAAGCCTAGCTACACACATAGAAGAAAGACTAGGAGTTTTGAATCAGATTTTTAATCTTAACTCTTCATTATAATTTATTTAATAATTCTGAGTTTTAAATTCTTCACATGTGAAATGAAGGATAAAATCACTGTAGACAGTGGTGTACGCATGTGGATGTTTACCTACTGTATACATATTGTCATTTTTATGGTTTTTTTTTTTTTTTCTTAAACACTGAATATAGACTCTGGAGGGCTTCCCGAGTGGTGCACTAGTAGAATCCTCCTGCAATTCAGGAAACTAGGGTTCAGTCCCTAGTCCAGGAAGATCCCCTAGAAAATAAAGTGGCTACCCACTCCAGTATTCTTGCTGAGAAATCCCATGGACAGAGGAATCTGGAAGGTTATAGTCCAGGGGGTTGCAAAGAGTCAGCCACGACTCAGCAGCTGAGTGCTACAGGCGCTGGAACTCTGAACTGAAGCTCTGCTCTCGGCAACTGCCTCATATTTGATCTCCGAGCCTTGGTAACACTGGCCACAGAGAGCAGCTAAAGGCCTCCCCACCATATGGGTTCCCAGTTATCCAGGCTATCAGTTTCACATTTGCCTTAATGATCCATGATTTCTCTTTCAAAAGGTTATCAGCCCCGGAAGAAAATTATCCCAGTAGGACACTCAGATTCTTACACAAGCCAGATTTCTGGACCAATAGCAATTCTCTTCCCTTAGTTTACAGCCAGAATGTGCCAAGTCATTTTACAAAGTGCTTGGGAAATTACTTCCAATGTGAGGAGCCAAGTCCTCGTATGAGTTAGCATTTCATCTATTTCTGGTAGGAATTTCTCAGGGTTCTCAGCTCCCAGGCTTTGAATCACAGCAGACATCTAAGCACCAATCATGGCAAGTTTCTGCTTCGTTTCAGAGACTTGAAAGCCAGAATCAGCTTGACAATTCTACACTCTAATAAACTGCCAACCAAACAGAATGAGATTCACCCATCATTCTTTCTGTCACTGTATCAGGAACAATCAAAGTCCAATCTGCTTGGGTTTCAGCTCTTTCTAAAACTTTCCTTCCACCCAGTCCCCTTTTTGCCATCCCTCTCATTCCTACGAGAGTTTAACAGAACACCTGCTTGGAGAAAAATTTCATAAAATGCCCAGCCATTCAGCATCTCTTTTAAACAAATCCTAACCATGGGATAAGAGATCAAAGAGCAGAAAAACTGATTCATTCTCCATCAAACTAAGTGAGGTGATAGTGTTTCCTCTACACTGAATGAGCCCAAGATTCTAAATAACACCTTGGAAATGATATTCTCAGCTGACACTCTGAACACTTTCTTAACCCTGGTGATCCAGTGGTTAAGTGGGTTTAATCCCTGGTCAGGGAGTTTTGATCCCACAAACATCTTAGTCAAAGAAACAAAACATAAAACAGAAATCATATTGTAACAAATTCACTTTTAAAAGACTTTAAAAATGACTCATATCAAAAAATCTAAAACAAAAAGATTAGCTGTATTTTTTAAAGAATGTTAAGATAAAGCATTATTGTTGTGATAGACCATTATTCAGTGTTGGTCTGCCAATAGTCAGGAATGGCCATGCCAATGAAACTACCTAAGGGTGCAGACGGTTCCTTCAAAATTCATCGTGGGAATCAAAGAAGGGGAAAGAGGAAGGGACTCTTAGAGACTATTTCATATTTGACTGAGGGGTGATCAAGCTCCATGTACTTTTAGGCTTTATAAGCCATCTTCTTTTCTATTATCTGTTTCTGGAGGCACTTTTTCCCTGCATTCTAGATATCTATTGTAAGAAATAATATGTACGCAGACCTGTTACGCCTGAGTTTTCTTAGTCAAATTGCTAAGAAATTTGACTACTCTTTAAAAGCATGTCTTCTTCTTCTCCATTCCGACATACATTTTTCTCCAAAGAAGTTATTTGAATGCAAAAGATCGCCTTACTCCAGAGCTTCAGGTCTTTTTTTGTTTAAGAAATAATGGTTGAGCACCAATTATATGCTAAGCAAAAATCTAAGTCCCGAATACAAATGATAAATAAGCTCATTCCCTTACAGAATGTGCAGTCTGGTGAGAGGAAAATTCACAGGTGGGGGGGAGATAATTTGAGTACAATGAAGTAGTTTAGCATTTTACACAGAGTATTACAGAAGCATAGCAGAAGGACATTAAGCCAACCTGGTGTGGGAGTGGGTGGGTATACAACGAGGTTAAAAGTAACAACCAAGATAAAAGTTAATTTAGCGAGAGCTTTAAAATAGGGTATGGATAGGGAATGAGGAACGTGAGTTGGCGGTGACAGGCTGGGGGCAGGATTCAAGGTGGATCTTTAAATGCATCAGTCTTGGGAATTGTGACACACTGCTGATACCGAAAGAGACTGGTGGATGATGAGGTTGAAGAGAAAGACTACATCTGAGTCACGGAGTGCTGAGATGCTGGTATGAGGAAGTGAAAGTGGAAGTCAGTGGTGTCCAACTCTTTGCTACCCCCTTGGAATTCTCCAAGCCAGAATACTGGCATGGGTAGCCTTTCCCTTCTCCAGGGGATCTTCCCAACCCAAGGATCGAGCCCAGGTCTCCCACACTGCAGGTGGATTCTTTACCAGCTGAGCCACAAGGGAAGCCCTTAGACGCATTTCTAGAAATGATGAATGCTCCAAGAAAAGTTCAAAGCAGGAGAGTGACATAATTCCATTTGCATTTTTGACAGTCTGTTCCTCAAATATTATAGAGAATGGATTTATACAGAGAAAAGCGAGCTGCAGAGGACTACAGGAGGCTCTTGCAATATGTTAGGCGAGAGTGGATGTGGGTTTCACCTCTCAACAGAGATGCAAACATATAGAAAACACATTGTTGAATTATTCAGCAAATAGATTTTTCCCCCCAAAGTCAGTCAGTTTTCAATACAAGTCTTTAATAAGGAAAATCATTTCTATAGATTTACTACACATATTTAAAAAAGGAAACATTTCTTTGAGTGAGCATATAGAAGTTCATCTGGAGACCTCCCTGGTTGTCCAGTGGTTAAGAATCTACTTGCCAAGGTAGGGGGCTCAGGTTCATCCCTGATCTGAGAAGCTCCCATGCACCTCAGAGCAACTTAAGTCCATGCGCTTTAACTAAAGAGCCTGTGCTCTATGGTCCATGAACCCCAAATCCTGAACCCCTTGGCCCTTTGAGCCCGTGCTCCACAACAAGAGAAACCACTCCAATAGGAAGCCCGTGCAACCAGAGAATAGCCCTGCTCGCTACAACCAGAGAAAGCCCGAGTGCAGAGGTGAAGACCACAGTCAAAAATAAATTTTTATTTTTTTAAGAAAAGAAGGCCTTCTACTTAAAAAACAACAACAACAACACTTCATTGGGTATAATTTTTAGTAAGACTGTAGATAAATCTACATGTGGAAACTCCACATTATTTAACAGATAAGAACAAATTTTCTTTAGGCATTTTGCCTGCTACTATCCCTCTCTCTATTAGCTTCTATTAGATAGAGAAGAGAATGTTAGTTTTACTGCTGATTTACTAAAATATTTGTGCTTGTTCCTGACCCTGACGGACCTTGTCTTGCTAAGAAAGATGAGTATTTCCCTGCTGGCTAAAAAATAAATAAATAAAATTAAAAATAAAATCTATTTCCACTATATATAATTTCTCAAAAGGTTCTCAGCGTCTTTGATATATCGAATTTATCTCACCTGCCACCATCATCTTATTGCAAAGCCCTGAAATCTGGGCAGGGATCATGTCATATTAACAATCACTCTTGGGAATGGTTGCTGAGAAAATGTCCAAAACAATTTATTACATTTCATTTAGCCGCTATGCTATTTTGGAAACTCCTTCTTAGACCTACAGGAAGATAAATGTGTGCGCAAAATAAAACTTTCCAAAACCTTCCAATACCGGGATTCTGATTTTCCTTATATTGTGAAGCCAGGTTCCAACGTCTAAAGATATAGAGAAACCAGGTTATCGATCCCGTTGAAAAATAAAGTGAGTAAAAGGCAGGTTTTGTATGTTGGGCTCAAAATCCAGGCTTCTGATATGTGGAAATCCACCTTACATCTCAACTGTGTGATATTAATATTGAGGTTAATTGAGAAGACAACCAAACCAAAAGGAAAAAAAAAAAAAAATACTGCCTTCCAAATCATCAGATTGTCAAATGAGGATAATTCTTGTCATTACAGAGTACGGAAACTGAATCCTCTTCAAAGAGATTTTTTTCCTAAACTGATAAAGCATAAACAGCTGAACACTTAAGAGAAAAAAATACACCAAGAACATCCCAGAACTTTGCTGAGCTCCTGTACACTCAAGCCCTTTCAAAGACCTTCCTGGTCTTTGTAGATGTAGCGAACAAGATAGATGCAGTTAGCTCCTGCCACACTGATTTCCAAGAAAACAGAAACTGACAAGAGTTTGCACACGTGATTAGGACAGGTTGGAAGTGCTTTATAAGGAGAGGTAGCAATAACAGTGAATGAAGAGAAGAGTAAGGTATTGAGCTCTTGTTATAAAGATTGTGTTATTTAATCCCCACTACAAACATCGGAGACAACTGTTATTTGAGTATAATTTTACCCAGTGAACTATGAAAAAACTAAAAGTTAGTGAGATTCATAACATATTCCATGGAATATACTGTTAATATGTGCCTTTTGGATCAGTCATCTTAATTCAGCAGGCTATTTGAGAAACAGGATTGTTTAGTGTATCCTGTTTGACGAGGCTAATTTTTACAACTAGGTCTTGTAACATTACCCAAACTACACACTATTAAACTTTTAAGTTCATAAGAAAATCACTATGAAATTAGAAAAACATTATTCTTACTCATTTCTGAGTGTAACCCCATCTCTGGTGCCCATTCCAATAGGCACATCCTTTGCTAGGGTAAATTTGGGCTGGTATAGGGTTGGAGAATATGAGGAGTGAAAAGTAAGTGATGTTTGTTGGCAAGAGGGTACCTAAGAAGAGGTCCTAGACTTGCACATTTACAAATTAAATATACTTATATCTAATAGATTCCAGAGAGAATCATAAATCACCCTAAGTAAATTTTTCACTCTCCAAAAAACCAACTGTACCTTAATGGCATATATTTCAAATTAGTTTAATCATTAAACAGATTGAGCTACTTATTAATACAGCTTATGCTGTTTTTGAAATTTTAAAAAATCTAGGGGAAAAAATACCTTTTACAGAGTTATGATTATGCTAACTCATTATCCATTTAACAAATATTTTGAAAGCTTATTAAGTTCTTTTTGCCAAACATATTGTGTGGGCGACAGATATAAGACATTTGGAGTAACTGAAGTCTATTTGGACCATAATATAATCTCTTGGGCTGCGATGCACATCGCACAGTGAATCCCCAATTAAATATTTCACCAATTTTTCAGCAATTTTAGTAGCAAAGATATCTTTATCAAAATTTCTTTGGATTCATAATTTTTTTAAAAAGAAATATATAATTAATTTGATTTTATGTACACATACCTATGTATTTCTTAAAATATATTTATATACACATCAAAATGTGCATTTTAATGAAATATTAAATAAATTATTAAGAAATCTTTAATTTAGAAAATTGATATCCTTCATAATTTTGATGAGCATTAAGGATATAGAAAGGATCAGAGTTTTCTGTGCTTCGCATTATTAGTTATAAAACATTTTACATTTTTATAGTGTTGTGTCTACATAGCTATATTAAAATAATATTATCAGAATATTTCTTGTCAGGCTGCATTCTAGGACTTGAATCCAGGGATCCACATGCCCATAATCTTTTCACTGCATGAGATTCCAAAATGTAGAAATATAAAAATATTGAGTCTAGGGAGCAACAGAGGATGAGATGGCTGGATGGCATCACCAACACAATGGACAGGAACTTGGGCAAACTCCAGGACGACAGGGAGGCCTGGCATGCTGCAGTCCATGGGATCTCAAAGAGTCAGACATGACTTAGCAAAAAAATATTTATTTAATCGTTGTCGCTCAGTTGCTAAGTCGTGTCTGACTCTTTGTGTCCCCATGAACTGCAGCATGCCAGGTTTCCTGGTCCTTCACCATCTCCTGGAGTTTGCTCAAACTCATGTCCATAGAATCAGTGATGCCATTCAAATTTCTATTTATTTATTTAATAAGGATAGAAAAAATCAAATCCACATCGAATTGAGTCAAACCTGCATCTCCCATATCTCTTACATTGCAGGGAGATTCTTTATCCTGAGCCATTGGGGAATTCCAATAGGCCATTAAAGGACATGGAAGGAGAGAGGAATAAGCTAAGTGACATCAAGAAGAAATAATTATATAAACTTAGAAGATGGATGACAATGAAAATAATAGGAGAAAAGTAAAAAAGACTGTTCTTAAGTAAAAATGAAGATTCAGATTAATAAAGATAGGACATAACTAAGTGAAATGTGTGGACATTTATTGGGTTCTAGTTCAAACAAACCAGCAGTAAAATACATTGTGGAGACACCTAGAGGGAACTGAATATGGACAGGGTATTAGACTATTTTGAGAAATTCTTGTTAATTTTTATTTTAGGATATTATTATAAATATATAGGAACATGTTAGAGAGACTCAAATGGAAATATTTAGGACTAAAAAAGCTTGATGCATGTAGTTTATTTCAAAATAGTCCAGGAAAACAGTTAGTGAAGAAAATATGATGACATATCAAAAAGTGCTGGGAGGTCAAGTATTTATATCTAATATTATTCTATATATTGGAAATCATCATAATTAAATATAAGAAAATAAGAAAACTCCTAATGCCAGTTACTGAGAGGAAAGCAGCAATGGTGATATACGTAAGTTCCCATTACCAGCGACGGTTCTGTCGGGGAATGGAGGAAATATGCATTTGCTAGAAGCATCACCTTCAGACTGACTCATTGTGACTAGAAGGAGAATGTTGTGCTGGAGAATACGCAAAAGTGCAATTCAAGGCTAAGATGCGAGGCTAAGGAATACCAAGCATCAGGAGAATCACTGATGCTGAATCAGTGTGACCGATACTCAGTCTCATCCATCCATGCATTCATCCAGCAAACATTTGAGAGACGTGCTTACCTCTTGTGACATAAACATGAGGCTGACACAGTTAACTGCCTGAACCAGATCAGGACGGCAGACAGACAGTCAAACCGATACATCACAATTCTACCCAAAAGTGTAATGTATAACTATGATGTAGAGGAAAGGGAATAATTAGTTTTGCCTCTACGTCTGTGGTATCGTATGCATTCATTACTGGAGAGGGAAGAAACAACCTAGGCAGAGAGAATAATAAATAAAAATATCTCTAGATGACCTAAGTGATTTCAAGACTACTGGGAAACTGAGTATGAACTTTGGCTAGACCACTTAACATGTGATGTTCAATAGGAAAGTTTGGATCAGACTATAAATTCTTTTGTATGTCAGATGGAGGAATTCCTCTATAATTTGACATTTTATTTTACTATAATATTCCACACATTAATGAGAATCTACTTTGTAACACAGGCAAGTCTGCTCAGTGCTCGGTGGTGACCTAAATGGGAAGGGAATTCAAGAAGTAGTGGATATATGTGTATGTGTGACTGATTCACTTTGCTGAACAGCAGAGACTAACACAACATTGTGGGGCAACTAGCTCCTATAAAAATTAATTTTAAAAAATTCCAGAGTATGTCAGCTGACATGAAATCTCACAATAAGAAGATTAGCATTAATTTTATCTGTATGAAATGTTCTCCTCCTGAAGAAATTTATTCTGTAGAGAAAGCAAATAAAAATTTTAAACTCTAAAAATGGACTGAGTTCCCCCAGAGAATTATAATATAAACACTCATTGCATTTTTTCTTTCAATTCCTCCTCTTTGCCTGGCCACAGGGGAGTGAATTTGCTAAGAAAATGTCACTTTGCCATCTTTGCTTCTCTGCACAAATTGAGGCTTTCTTGTAGAAGAAAGAAATAACAGGTCTGCAATGCCTTGAAGCCCTACAGATTGCCCACACATCTACACAAAGGGCTGATAGGTTATCCGAAGTAGGTGACGCACAGGCTCAGTTCTGCAAAAATAGATTCTCTCTAACTAATGACCGGACTATAAATGTTGGCCCCCAGGAGATAATTATCTTAAAAGGAATAATGACTATATAATTTGAAAATGGTTCAAAACTGGGTATATTTAAAATGACCCACAATAATAGTAAAATAAGTTATATCCATAAAAAAGCATATCCCCTACACCCTGATAGATAGATAGTAGATAGTGAAGTCGCGTCTGACTCTTTGCGACCCTATGGACAGTAGCCAACCAGGTTCCTCCGTCCATGGGATTTTCTAGAAAAGAATACTGGAGTGGGTTGCCATTTCCCTCTCCAGGGAATCTTCCCAACCCAGGGATCGAACCTGGGTCTCCCGCATTATAGGCAGACGCTTTACCGTCTGAGCCACCAGGGAAGTCACTACACCCTAATGTATATGTCTAAAGAATTATTAGCAATGCAAAGAATGCAAATTGTACATTTAAATTTTTCTAAATATGTGCATATAATATACACAAACATACATATACATAGAAAATGCACATAAATACAAATATTTTAAGTATTGAGATTATGAGTGATTTAAGTATTCTTCTTATACTGTTTTCATATTTTATATTTTTCTAATAGATAAATATAGATAGCTATTTAGGGAGATGTGCATGTTAGGCCACTTCAGTGGCTCACTTTTTGCAACTCTATGGACTGTAGATGACCAGGCTCCTCTGTCCACGAAGCCCTCCAGGCAAGAATACTGGAGTGTGTTGCCATGTCCTCTTCCAGGCAATCTTCCCAACCCAAGGATCGAACCTGCTTCTCTTTATGTCTCCTGCATTGTCAGGCAGGTTCTTTACCACTAGCACCCCCTGGGAAGCCCAGAGAGATAGACAGACTGACAGATAAAATCGCCGGTCTTATGGATAATGGAGATAAAAGAACAGAAGCAATTAATTTTCAGTGAAAATATATGATGGAAGGGGGGACTCCTAGTTAGTAACAGTATACGGGTTAAATCTAATACTCCAATTTTCTGAATTCTGGACTGATCTCTCAATAGCCTATTTGCCTGGGGCAGGGCCACAGTCCAAAATATGCCCCTGCAAGATCTGCAGCCACCCAGGAAATGAAGTTTTTGCTTTACACCTCCATGATTTATAGGCCATGAAGGTTTCAGGAAAACGATAAGCAAAATGATGTTACCCTTCAATTAACCACCCATTAAGTTCTCCTCCTCTTCTTCCCTTCAGTCTTCCAACAAATATCATTAATGATTACTGTCTGTCAAGCACTAGGCTAAGGTCCACAATCAAACTGATAATAAAAGATACAAAGCCACCCACACACACATGGTACAGAATCGTTCAAGAGGACAGACTGAAATGAATCCCAGGAATAAGTGTCAGGAAGCAGAATTTCAACTCAGAGTGCAAAAGTTAGGAGATTTTCTTCCCCATACACAGTATTGAGATTGGCAGTTGTCAGAGCCATCTGGAAAGCTCTTGACATTTCTGACCACTGGGGCGTCATATGCCTCAGTGTGGCTGGCTGGGAAGCCACTGTCTATTAACGTCCAGGTCTATTATCTGTGCTGCCGCTCAGTGGCTTTACCATAATAGCACCTTTTCAGCTTTTTCTCATTTGAGAGCACTCTTACCAATAGTCAAGGCAAAACTGGATGTGCCAAGAGGCAACTGTCCTCTTGAACTGTGGCGTAACCCCCCTTCTGTTGAATGTTAGGTGCATTAATACGGAGGTCCCACTCCTCCTTCCTGTTTAATTGCACATCAAAAGAAGAAAGGCATCCAGAAGGGAGAAACAATTGCCTAAGGTGAGTCTCCCTCGGATCTGCAGAAATATATTTAATTATGAGTGAGGCAATTTATATTCAAATGAGAGCTGGGCTCCAATACAAAAAGCAGTAAGCAAAGAGGTGGGGTAAGGGGCAAAAGTCCAGGAAGACTTTAATCTCAAAGAGGCAGATGCCACTTTCTACTAAGAGATAAAGAACCAGGGAAACGAAGAAAGAAGCAAGCCTGGACCCAAAGTGCCCCAAGGAATGAAAATTTTACAACGTACATTGTTTTCTTTCCATTTCACATTCCTTTCTTTGGCCTCTGAAGACTAAAAGGCCAGTGGTACTGAAAATATCTCTATTCCACAAAGTGCTGCATTAATTTTGTGATTTCTAATGGCCTCTCTTTTAGAAAACCTATCCTAAAAGCATTTATTTTTTTTTTTACAAGTGAAAAACAGAATGACAGAGCTGTTCATTTCTTAAGACTACCTAACTTGGGGAGCCAACTCTAGTAAAAGTGCATGTCGGATAAGAAGTGCAAGTTTTGGGGTAATGAAGGCTTTATCCCTTCAATAGCTCAGACCAAAAAGAACAGACATTTTAGATACAAATATTTCAAACAAGGGTTAAACATTTCCTTGGATTTCAAATTATGCCAAATACAATTTAACCTTTTCAATGATTATTATGAAGATAAACGACTTCATTGAGTCGTAAACACAACTAGCCTAAAGAGCTATTCCCAGTAACCAAGACACTAATTTCTAGCTTAAAAATTAAATTAGAAATCTTTATTTTCCTAAGTTAAAAAAAAAATCAGTGATATGCCTAAAAGTCAATATTTCTGTACATCAAGACTGTTAGGAATAGTGACAAAATAAGAAAGAAGGTTAAGAGGAAGTTTATTTTTTCCTCATGTTGCTTTTATAATTTTTCCAGTGCATCCCTCTCTGTAAATTTCCTTCTGTATACTCCAGCGTCTTGAACACACATACACACACATTAACTCATACACTCAAACTTTATTCCCCATCGCAGTGGGACCTTGTTCCTAGGAGTTTCTATTACAACAGTGAAGAGAAGAAAGAATGATTACCTGACTGGGCTCACCTCTTCTGGATGAGTAACTCCCAAGTAACTTGTCACTTGCACTGTAGTTAAATATAGACTGCATATGGTTCAACACATCTGTGATTTTACATTCCTGCATAAATTATTTTGTACAGTAGAGTTACTGCAGAAAGTCCCCTCCCATCTCCATGGTTACCAATCCTTCCTGTAGAGTTCTAAATTCCATGTACTGTTAGTACAATCNACCTCTTCTGGATGAGTAACTCCCAAGTAACTTGTCACTTGCACTGTAGTTAAATATAGACTGCATATGGTTCAACACATCTGTGATTTTACATTCCTGCATAAATTATTTTGTACAGTGGAGTTACTGCAGAAAGTCCCCTCCCATCTCCATGGTTACCAATCCTTCCTGTAGAGTTCTAAATTCCATGTACTGTTAGTACAACCACAGACATGTAGAAATAAAATTCAGAGACACGCATTTCTTAAGCCAACACGATAATGGCCAGTGGTCCTTGTAGTTAGCAGGAAGTTAGCAGTGGAAGAGGATTGATTGCCTTCGATATCCTCAGAAATTAACATTGAACATGTTGTTTAGTCTCTAAGTCATGTCCTTCTCTTTTGCGACCCCATGGACTATAGCCCACGAGGCTCCTCTGTCCATGGGATTTCCCAGGCGAGGATACTGAGGTAGATTGTCATTTCCTTCTCCAGGTGACCTTCTGGACCCAGGAATCCAACTTAAGTCTCCTGCATCGACAGGCAGATTCTTTACCACTGTGCCACATGGAAAGCTCAACACTGGGCATAAGGTAAGCATTTTGCATAAATCATATAGAATAAAGTTAAACAAAATAGCTACATTATTCAAGAATGGTTAAAGATCCTTTCATTGGACTTAAGTCCACTTGAAGTCATTGTTCATAGCCTTTGATGTTCAAGCCTATCTCAAAAATCTTTAAGGTACATAGTCCCTTTCTTTTGGAATTGTTTCCTCCTGTTCCTGCCTCAGAGTCCCTGACCTGGGTACATACGAGCAGAAATATAAAAATAAGTTTAATAAATGAAGAATTCAAAAAGCAAAATAAATGTGGAGCAGGAATTTAAATACTCATCGAAATAGTTAAATAATATCTGTGTCCTCCTAATTGTTCTCAATATGAAATTTAGTTTTCTCCTTAGTCTTCCTGCCTAAAACCAGCCTTTCTCTATTCCTTCCAATAGAGAAACGCAAGATAAAACCCCCAGTGATACCACAATGCTCTAAGGTTCATCCAAAGATACAGACACACACACACACACACACACACACACACCTATTGCTCTTGAATGACATTTCCACAAAAGGTAAGAAAAGCTCATTGTGCTTTGGCAATTTTTAATGATAGGTGTTAACTGAAGGGCAGGGATGACAAGGGGTAATTCAGGGTTGAGGAGGCACAGTGTTAAGGTAGACAACTGAAAAATTAAACTATTTATACTGGCTCATTGTGAACAGAGAAAGCNACACACACACACACACACACACACACACACACCTATTGCTCTTGAATGATATTTCCACAAAAGGTAAGAAAAGCTCGTTGTGCTTTGGCAACTTTTAATGATAGATGTTAACTGAAGGGCAGGGATGACAAGGGGTAATTCAGGGTTGAGGAGGCACAGTGTTAAGGTAGACAACTGAAAAATTAAACTATTTATACTGGCTCATTGTGAACAGGGAAAGCCTTTTTAACGGGGTCCCATGGCAATGGCACCCCACTCCAGTACTCTTGCCTGGAAAATCCCATGGACGGAGGAGCCTAGCAGGCTGCAGTCCATGGGGTTGCTAGGAGTCAGACACGACTGAACAAATTCACTTTCACTTTTCACTTTCATGTACTGGAGAAGGAAATGGCAACTCACTCCAGTGTTCTTGCCTGGAGAATCCCAGGGACGGTGGAGCCTGATGGGCTGGCGTCTATGAGGTCGCACAGAGTCAGACATGACTGATGCGACTTAGCAGCCGCAGCAGCATTTCCTAGAACATATTAGATACTTTGTATCATAAGTTGACATCTCTTAGCAATTAAAAGAGGAAAATCGCATAGTTCAGCTACCTGAGAAGGATGAATCAATTTCATTGGAGTGCAAATTTGTTTTGTTTATTGATTACTTACAGGGAAAACTCACCCTCTTCTATGTCTCATTTGATATTCTTTCTCATACTGGCAGAAAAAAATGACATGTATTAATAGAAACTTTTCTTCAGTCAGAGCTTTAGCTGCACGTTAAACAGATTCAGTGGCTTGAGAGAGTGAAGGATGCTGAAACTTTCAGGAAAGCTGGGAAAATTCTTCCACATCTTTAATCCTTTACTTGGATAAGGATCTTAAATATACACAAGGGGACATTAACACACATAAGAACTTGGTAAAGTATCAAAGATAACTATTAAAATGCATCCATAAATTGGCAGAAAGGTAAACAGGACAAAGGCTAAATGAAAGAACCAATACCTTAAAAAAGAAAACACTTAAATTGGGTTACATTTGGAGGAAATGTGCCAACTCCATTTAATTTAAGCCTCAGATTCATAGCCTCAAGGGGACTGTCTTGGGCCATTTTGGCTGCTGTAATAAAATACTACAGACTGGGAAGCTTATATAAAACAAATTTATTTCTCATAGGGAGGCTGGAAAGTCTGAAATCAAGACACCAACACAGTTGCATTCCGGTGAAGGCTCTCTTGCTGACTTATAGCCCACGACTTGTCACCATGCCCTCACATGGTAGAGGGGATTGTGAGTGCTCTTGAGTCTCTGTCATAAAGGCTCTAATCCCATCCATGAGGGCTGCATACTCATGGCCTAGTCACGTTCCAAAGGACCCGCTTCCTATTACATCACCACATATAAATGCATGCTAAATCGCTTCAGTTGTGTCTTGACTCTGTGCAAGCCTATGGAAGAGAAGTCCCAGCAGGCTTCTCTGTCCATGGGATATTCCAGGTAAGAATACTGGAATGGGTTCCCACTTCCTCCTCCAGGGCATCTTCCTGACCCAGGGATCAAACCTGCGTCTCTTATATCTCCTGCATTGACAGACAGGCTCTTTACCCCGATGCAAGCTTAAGAGAGGCTTCTCAGGGGGTGCAGTGGTAAACAATCTTCTAAAATAATTTCTCTATATACAAACACACAAACAATACTGTTGAATTTACATATTAAATGAAAGAAGGAGTAAAAATGAAAAGTATAAAGGTGTAGTCCATAATAAGTACAGAATAGAAAAGTTGTTAAATATGAAAGATCTAATATGGGGTAAATATGATATTAAATAGGCAATCACTGGTAATTTTTAAATAACTAAAATGTTTAATAAAAAGCAATCATCCACAGAACATCTAAATAATTTCAATGAGAAAAGATAAACACATTATAGTAAAACTGCAAATTATTAAGGATAGATAACTTTAAATTGAAGTTAAAACCAGTACCTTAACAAAATAATAATGATATGAACAGCTAACTTCTCAAAAACTATCAAAGCCAAAGAAACATGCAGTGATCCTTTCAATAATAGGCTGAAAGGAAACCAAAGAGAAGCTAGGATTGCAAACCCCACCAAGAAATAATTAAAAATAAGAGTGGCAAAAGGTTTTTAGACGATAATGCAGACGTCCCCTACATACAATTGAGTTCCATTCCAAGCATGTGTTCATAAGGTCAGTTTGTTCACAAGTCTATCAAAGGTAGCCAAGGTACCCAACTAACACAATCAGCTGTATAATATGGTACCGTAATAGGGCAACAATACTTTTCATACTAATAATAGATTTCTTTTTAAAAAAGCACAAACAATAAAGAAAACATTTCTACTCATACAGTGAAGTACCTTGAAAATTGCAGTTGTACAGTACAGCAGCTGGCATATAGGGGCAGGCATCAAGTGAACAAGAAAGAACAGTTACTGACTGGAGGTGGAGAGGGGGTGGGAGATGGTACAGCCGCAGAATCATCAGCAACACTAGATGGAGGGTGAGCTGCAATTTCACTCGGGCCTGACACTGACAGCATGCACACTCATGGCTTTGAAAGTTCCCAACTGGAAGGTCCTATATAAGGGACTTACTGTATGTGTCACGCCCCAAAGAGATTAATCATCATTTAAAAAAAAATTCTAAACAATGGACAGAGACTTTTATCTCTATTTTTCAGATACTACAAGTATAATAGCTATATTTGGGGAGAGGTAATAAGCATTCAATAATATTTTTGAATCAATCAATTCATCAACCATGAACTTCAGGTGGAAAGGAAGTGAGGTTATATGGAAAATCTGGGATTTCAATGAAGAAATGAAAAAACAAATGACTTTGTTTATATGTAAGTGAAACTAATAAACTTTAACCATATAAAACAAACATGTGAATTGTGGACTCATAAAAAATAATGATAAAACTACAATACATGGCTATAGCTGTCATAATGGGTTGGTCTGAGTTAAAATACTATAAGGTCTTTTAATGTTTAGGTGGATAGTAAAGATATTACAATGCTTCACAGTTGATATGCACACAATTTAAAATTCATAAGGTGATCATTTAAAAAATGAATAACAAAATCAAAACCCACAGATATGAAAATAAGGAGTGATAACAACAGAAAATTAATGCAGAACAAAATAAAAGAGCTGAAAACTACAAAGGAGGGAAAAAAACAGAAAATTACATTCATAAAACATGACAAACGGAGGATGCACAATCTGATGGCAGAAATAAATCCAGATGTTTAAGAAATTGCAACAAATGTAAACTGACTCAGTATCCAGATAAAAGGCAGCTAGACTAGGAAGGAAAAACCCAGTTCTGCTGTTTACAAGAAACACACTTAAAATATAAGAAAACAGACATATTAAAGGGAAAAAGATGAAAAGAAGATGTGTCATTGCCTTCTCCAAGAAGATGCCAGGTAAATATTAAAAAATAAAATTGTGATATGATTGGAGGTAAGTAGAAAGTAGGTCAGGTTTCTGCACTTTTTGGCTTTGCTCTAGGATTTAGGCTTTATTTACTCATTATAGCCTTTAGCCCTTTGTGTTGGCAACATTTACATGCATTATTGGAACTGAAAGACCTATAAAGGTTTATCTTTAAACTTAAGTTTTGTTTGGCCGTAAGACAAACTTATTTATATTTGCGACATAACCATTAAGACGCTGTGATACATGCTTTGAAACATTTAAAATAGTACTAAATTATACTAATTTCTCTATGAGTGTTTCATTAGGAGGTACTAAATATTTTTCAGAATAATACCCACTTAACCAGTCCATTCTAAAAGAGATCAGCCCTGGGTGTTCTTTGGAAGGAATGATGCTAAAGCTGAAACTACAGTATTTTGGCCACCTCATGCGAAGAATTGACTCATTGGAGAAGACTCTGATGCTGAGAGGGATTGGGGGCAGGAGGAGAAGGGGACGACAGAGGATGAGATGGCTGGATGGCATCACCGACTCGATGGACGTGAGTCTGAGTGAACTCTGGGAGCTGGTGATGGACAGGGAGGCCTGGTGTGCTACGATTCACAGGATCACAAAGAGTCAGACAACTGAGCGACTGAACTGAATTGAACTGAAGGGCCAGAATGCACCGCTAGCCTCAAGGTGATGCTCAGAAATTAAGAAGATGTACAGGTGCTTTTTTGAGATTGATTTACTTTCTAACTTCTTGTTTTGAAATAAGTTCAGGCTTACAGATGAACTGCGAAAATGGTATAGACTGTTCCCATCATCCTTCACAGTTTCCCTTTATCTTATGAATGTATATAACCATGATATATTTATCAAAACTAAGACATCAACATTGGAACAATCCTACTGTCTGGATTCCAGACTTTGTGCCTTTCTCTGTTCATGACTTCTTGAAATTATCTAAATTAAAAAAATATATTTGTTAAAATGTTCACTGACAGCCTGTTTTAACTTGATCATCAGTTTCACTCCTTCTGCCGAGTACATAATTACTGTGCTTGCTATGTACACTGGAGGTATCTCTCCTTTTCACCATTTCTATAGCTTAATATTTCATGATTTCAATTTATTGTTCACTGTCTTTTCCACCCAGAGCATGCCGATCCTCAGAGATGGACTAACCTCTCCATTTTCTTAATCAAGGTCTGAACATTATTGTACAGATTGCTGGAATGAATTTTCCAAGCTTCTGACAAAGTTTCTATGGAAGCAATAGAAATCACTCTAGTATATCAGAATGCTGTGGCTCTTAATTTCTTTATCTGTATTATTTTGTGGAGAAAGAAAATGACCAGTCCAACAGTTTCATGAATGAATATTTGCTTTAAAATTAACAATCCAACATTAGAGCATCGGTTCTATAGAGAATTGCTTCATTTCCTGTAAATTCTCAATCGGTATATATGTCCATACTGTACTATTTTACAGTAGTATTAGGCTANTAAAATGTTTAATAAAAAGCAATCATCCACAGAACATCTAAATAATTTCAATGAGAAAAGATAAACACATTATAGTAAAACTGCAAATTATTAAGGATAGATAACTTTAAATTGAAGTTAAAACCAGTACCTTAACAAAATAATAATGATATGAACAGCTAACTTCTCAAAAACTATCAAAGCCAAAGAAACATGCAGTGATCCTTTCAATAATAGGCTGAAAGGAAACCAAAGAGAAGCTAGGATTGCAAACCCCACCAAGAAATAATTAAAAATAAGAGTGGCAAAAGGTTTTTAGACGATAATGCAGACGTCCCCTACATACAATTGAGTTCCATTCCAAGCATGTGTTCATAAGGTCAGTTTGTTCACAAGTCTATCAAAGGTAGCCAAGGTACCCAACTAACACAATCAGCTGTATAATGTGGTACCGTAATAGGGCAACAATACTTTTCATACTAATAATAGATTTCTTTTTAAAAAAGCACAAACAATAAAGAAAACATTTCTACTCATACAGTGAAGTACCTTGAAAATTGCAGTTGTACAGTACAGCAGCTGGCATATAGGGGCAGGCATCAAGTGAACAAGAAAGAACAGTTACTGACTGGAGGTGGAGAGGGGGTGGGAGATGGTACAGCCGCAGAATCATCAGCAACACTAGATGGAGGGTGAGCTGCAATTTCACTCGGGCCTGACACTGACAGCATGCACACTCATGGCTTTGAAAGTTCCCAACTGGAAGGTCCTATATAAGGGACTTACTGTATGTGTCACGCCCCAAAGAGATTAATCATCATTTAAAAAAAAATTCTAAACAATGGACAGAGACTTTTATCTCTATTTTTCAGATACTACAAGTATAATAGCTATATTTGGGGAGAGGTAATAAGCATTCAATAATATTTTTGAATCAATCAATTCATCAACCATGAACTTCAGGTGGAAAGGAAGTGAGGTTATATGGAAAATCTGGGATTTCAATGAAGAAATGAAAAAACAAATGACTTTGTTTATATGTAAGTGAAACTAATAAACTTTAACCATATAAAACAAACATGTGAATTGTGGACTCATAAAAAATAATGATAAAACTACAATACATGGCTATAGCTGTCATAATGGGTTGGTCTGAGTTAAAATACTATAAGGTCTTTTAATGTTTAGGTGGATAGTAAAGATATTACAATGCTTCACAGTTGATATGCACACAATTTAAAATTCATAAGGTGATCATTTAAAAAATGAATAACAAAATCAAAACCCACAGATATGAAAATAAGGAGTGATAACAACAGAAAATTAATGCAGAACAAAATAAAAGAGCTGAAAACTACAAAGGAGGGAAAAAAACAGAAAATTACATTCATAAAACATGACAAACGGAGGATGCACAATCTGATGGCAGAAATAAATCCAGATGTTTAAGAAATTGCAACAAATGTAAACTGACTCAGTATCCAGATAAAAGGCAGCTAGACTAGGAAGGAAAAACCCAGTTCTGCTGTTTACAAGAAACACACTTAAAATATAAGAAAACAGACATATTAAAGGGAAAAAGATGAAAAGAAGATGTGTCATTGCCTTCTCCAAGAAGATGCCAGGTAAATATTAAAAAATAAAATTGTGATATGATTGGAGGTAAGTAGAAAGTAGGTCAGGTTTCTGCACTTTTTGACTTTGCTCTAGGATTTAGGCTTTATTTACTCATTATAGCCTTTAGCCCTTTGTGTTGGCAACTTTTACATGCATTATTGGAACTGAAAGACCTATAAAGGTTTATCTTTAAACTTAAGTTTTGTTTGGCCGTAAGACAAACTTATTTATATTTGCGACATAACCATTAAGACGCTGTGATACATGCTTTGAAACATTTAAAATAGTACTAAATTATACTAATTTCTCTATGAGTGTTTCATTAGGAGGTACTAAATATTTTTCAGAATAATACCCACTTAACCAGTCCATTCTAAAAGAGATCAGCCCTGGGTGTTCTTTGGAAGGAATGATGCTAAAGCTGAAACTACAGTATTTTGGCCACCTCATGCGAAGAATTGACTCATTGGAGAAGACTCTGATGCTGAGAGGGATTGGGGGCAGGAGGAGAAGGGGACGACAGAGGATGAGATGGCTGGATGGCATCACCGACTCGATGGACGTGAGTCTGAGTGAACTCTGGGAGCTGGTGATGGACAGGGAGGCCTGGTGTGCTACGATTCACAGGATCACAAAGAGTCAGACAACTGAGCGACTGAACTGAATTGAACTGAAGGGCCAGAATGCACCGCTAGCCTCAAGGTGATGCTCAGAAATTAAGAAGATGTACAGGTGCTTTTTTGAGATTGATTTACTTTCTAACTTCTTGTTTTGAAATAAGTTCAGGCTTACAGATGAACTGCGAAAATGGTATAGACTGTTCCCATCATCCTTCACAGTTTCCCTTTATCTTATGAATGTATATAACCATGATATATTTATCAAAACTAAGACATCAACATTGGAACAATCCTACTGTCTGGATTCCAGACTTTGTGCCTTTCTCTGTTCATGACTTCTTGAAATTATCTAAATTAAAAAAATATATTTGTTAAAATGTTCACTGACAGCCTGTTTTAACTTGATCATCAGTTTCACTCCTTCTGCCGAGTACATAATTACTGTGCTTGCTATGTACACTGGAGGTATCTCTCCTTTTCACCATTTCTATAGCTTAATATTTCATGATTTCAATTTATTGTTCACTGTCTTTTCCACCCAGAGCATGCCGATCCTCAGAGATGGACTAACCTCTCCATTTTCTTAATCAAGGTCTGAACATTATTGTACAGATTGCTGGAATGAATTTTCCAAGCTTCTGACAAAGTTTCTATGGAAGCAATAGAAATCACTCTAGTATATCAGAATGCTGTGGCTCTTAATTTCTTTATCTGTATTATTTTGTGGAGAAAGAAAATGACCAGTCCAACAGTTTCATGAATGAATATTTGCTTTAAAATTAACAATCCAACATTAGAGCATCGGTTCTATAGAGAATTGCTTCATTTCCTGTAAATTCTCAATCGGTATATATGTCCATACTGTACTATTTTACAGTAGTATTAGGCTAATCTGTTGTTTTTCCTCAAGTATATAAAGATTTTATGATGATATGCAAAGCAGGCTCCTGGGGCTAAATGTCTGTATTGACTGATGAGAGGATTTTTCCCCCTGTAGAAAACTAGACAATATCTTGTATGCTAATGTCTTTTAAGACAGGTGGATAATGCAATCATCGTGATACTTTTGGAGAGGGAAATTGCAACCCACTCCAGGATTCCTGCCTGGAAAATTCCATGGACAGAGGAACCTGGTGGGCTTCAGTCCATGGGAACACAAGAAGTCAGATACAACTGAGCGACTGAGCGTGAGCATGCACAGTGCTTTAGGAAGGCACTTCAAAGGCAGGCGAAGGCAGGAAAGACTAGAATCGAGGAGATTTCAGATAGAGCATCAGGTAGGAGGCGGGTGAAATGAGGAGCATCAGAACTAGATCAGTGGCAGTGGGTTTAGAGGCGAGTGTTTGAAATAGAGATTGTCAAAGGAGAATCAGTAGACTTAAGTGTCTGTTTAAAAGGCTGCCAGAGGGACTTCTCTGGTGGTCCAGAAATTAATTTCTACTTTGCACTTAATGAATGTAGATGCCTGTCTGAAATCGGAATGGAAATATCCAAGAAACTGTTGACTTAGACATGTATAGTCCTAATTGCTCTGGATAAAATATGACAGGTGATTCTCTGGCTAAAAACCTTTTAAAACTTTCTAGACAGTTTTCCAGACACACACCTCCCCCCACCACACACACACACACACATACACACACACACACACACACACACACACACTTATAGTTGGCAATTACAATGGCTGAAGTTCTAAACCTCTTTCTTGGCCAAGAAAGGTATATTTCAGTAGAGTCATCAACTGTGTTTTTCTGGGGTGAGGCATGCCAGGTTGATCTTCATGCATCACTATCCCAATCGCAGTGCATGATCTTACATATTTGTTCCATTCTCACAATCCCTTTCTCCTTTACATCTTCTAAAAAAGTGTCTTATTCTATTATCCAACAGAAAAATACATTGGATTTTCTCTGAATGGCATAAAAAATATCGGCTTAAGGGAGTAGACAGTGAATTAAAATAGGTTTATTTTTACATACTTGTATAACATGTACTTTAAACACTGCTTTAAGATTTTATTAGGCATTTGAAAAATATACATGCTTACACATCCATTCAGCAAATATTTATTCAGCTCTTCCTAACACTCCAGGTTTTGTTTTTTTTTTTTTTTACCAGACACAGAGAGAAGAAATGAATAATAAAGAAATGGGAGGTAGATTAAGAGCTCTGGTTATTCGTGGTGGTGGTGGCAATATTGCTGGGTAATGAGTCCCAGACAAGCAACATTGAAAATTTGTGTTAAAGGTCTGACAGCTAGGATAATATGTCCAGTAGGGTGAGATAATTTGGCTTTATGCATAAACATATACATAGTAAAGTGTTCCTATTTAAAGACCATTTAAATGACCTGCCATTGAATTGGAGGAGATGTGTATGCCGTAAATAATTATGGTAGAATATGGCAAGTACTATGCTGAAACTGTGGCACAGAATACCCCAGGAAAGCAGAAGAGGTCACTGAACCCACATCTCTATGGAAGAGTTATAAGAAATGGTTATGCTTGAACAGAGTTTTGATGAATGAGTTGAATTAGGCAAATAGACAGAAAGATTGTAGGTGAACTAAAAAAGACATCAAGGAATTGCAAAACATTTCAGGTGATCAGCAGTGAAAGATAAGTCAAGAAGCTAGTACAGTCAGTCACATGGAGATATTAAGCCACTAAAAACCATACCACACCTAAGGACCCAGGAGGAAGGTTCTTACTAAAAGTTTCTTGATGAAGGAAGTGGCCTTAAATGGTCCTACAAATATCAATAGCCATATTACAGTTCTCAAATCTGGCTGTGTACCCAGAGTATATATTTAGCTGTTAATGTAACAAGTAATTTTGATGTGTAATCAGATTTAGAAAGTATAAGTTTAAATACAATACCCTGCTTCTTTCTTCACAGGTAATTTGGACCATAAATCTTGCACCCAGCCAATGTACAGTCTTCCTAGGAATGGAGAGAATGGCGTGATAAAAACAAACAAACAAAACCACCTCTCTAACTGCTGCTAAGTCGCTTCAGTCATGTCCGACTCTGTGCGACCCCATGGACTGCAGCCCACCAGGCTCCTCCGTCCATGGGATTTTCCAGGCAAGAGTACTGGAGTGGGGTGCCATTGCCTTCTCCCAGCTCTCTAAAAGGGACACTAATAAAAATTAGTTGAGACAACTGGACTCTTTCATTATACTATCACTATGATATGCAAGAACATAAGTTTACTATTAGCAGTTCAGTTCAGTCACTCAGTCCTGTCCGACTCTTTGCAACCCCATGGACTGCAGCACGCCAGGCCTCCCTGTTCATCACCAACTCCCAGAGCTTCCCCAAACTTATGTTCATTGAGTCAGGGATGCTGTCCAACCATCTCATCCACTGTCATCCCCTTCTCCTCCTACCTTCCATCTTTCCCAGCATCAAGGTCTTTTACAATGAGCTAGTTCTTTGCATCGGAGAAGGCAATAGCAACCCACTCTGGTACTCTTGCCCAAAAATTCCTGTTGACAGAGGAGCCTGGAAGGCTACAGTCCATGGGGTTGCTAAGAGGCAAACACAACTGAGCAACTTCACAAGGAAATGGCAACCGACTCCAGTGTTCTTGCTTGGAGAATTCCAGGGATGGCTGAGCCTGGTGGGCTGCCGTCTATGGGGTTGCACAGAGTCGGACACGACTGACGTGACTTAGCAGCAGCAACAGCAGCAGTTCTTTGCATCAGGTGGCCAAAGTATTGGAGTTTCAGCTTCAGTCCTTCCAATGAACACCCAGGACTGATCTCCTTTAGGATGGACTAGTTGGACCTCCTTGCAGTCCAAGGGACTCTCGAGAGTCTTCTCCAACACCACAGTTCAAAAGCATCAATTTTTCAAGGGTCAGCTTTCTTTATAGTCCAACACTCACATCCATACATGACTACTTGAAAAACCAT
>SJYA01002108.1:1008824-1023167 GCA_006410615.1 Neotragus moschatus | reverse complement strand
CGGGTGGTGCTAGATTGCACCTAGTGTCTCTGATGCTGCTTTTGAGACTCCATCAGTCCCTTCATGGCTTATCTCATGTCTTTTAAAGCCGAACGCAACACACAAGTCTTACAAGTGACAAGGACCTAAAAGAACCTGGAAGAAGTCACATACAAAATAGCTAAATGTCACTGACATATCGGGCAGGGGCAATACACTGGTTGGGAAAGGCAGGCAAGTGCACATGTGCACTGGGTGCCTGAGTGTGGGAAACAGGATCAAGAGAAAGCTCTCAAGGAAGGAAGAAAATGCCCCAGAGATAAAATGTCCTGACTCCACAAGTTTAGGGACAACCAGCCTTTCATCTAGAACTAGCAGCAGTCACAAAGGAGAATTTTAAAAAGAGGTGATCCCACCTTGTCTATAATTGCCTGTGATAGAGTTCACACGTGGTCCAAGCTGCTGGCTGGGGAGAGAAGATGGACAGGCTGCAGCAAACATATTACCAGGGTTCCCCTAATTAGAAGTCTGCCTCGCCAGCCTTCCACAATTAGCAGTGAACAATGTCGTGCACGTCTTTGATTGTGCTAACCCTGGACATGAATATTTTATGCCTTTGGACCATACACAAAAATTAACATACTTAAGCTATAATATGCTGTGTTATGTTAACAAGAGAAATGTCTCCAAGGAAGAAATTGTACTAAGGATGTGCAAAATATGTTATTTACCAAAATAACAAGGAGGTTTTCCATCCTGTTCTAAGTATGTCTATCCAAAATTTGCATTTAATAAAATTGATATATGTATCAAACTGCATAAGAACATTGTTATGTTTATTTTGTTTGCAGATGATGTGTTGAATACAGAACAAATGTTCTGATGGTTGGAGGTAATCTGATCTGCTCCCATCTTTTTCATATGAGAGTTAGTGAGTTCACAGATCACCCAGAGAGGTCAATCTTTTAGGAGAAATAATTAGACCTCAGCTCTCAAATGCCTGGCACAATGTTCTGGGGATGTTTCCAGTCCCCAGTACATATAAGATGGGAGACATAGACATAAATCCATTGCATCCCAAGGTCTACAAGTTCCTGTGCAATCTGGGACTCACCCACTTTTCATCAACCATACTTCCTGCAGGTCTCCTTCTGGAGGACTTTGCTTAAATCACATTGGCTGCCTTTAAGTTTCCTGAATATTCTAAAAGCCCTTCCTGCTCCAGGATCTCTGCATTTCCCAATTCTCTTCTTAGGACACATTTTCCCTTCCTTCCTATGGCTAACTCCTACGCATTTCACAGGTATCAAATTTCACAGGTATCAAGTAATTGTCAAATCCTTGGGAAAGGTTTACTTGACCATCTCCACTCCAAATTAGGTTAAGTCTTCTGTTATATATCCCAGGACTTGCCTGGCTTTCTATCAGAGCACTTATTTCTGTAAAAACTATACAGCAATCTGGGTAATTATCTGTCTGAAGAATATCCCTCACTCACACACCATAGCACCATGTGGTCAAGGATCAAGTTAGTCTTTGTCATCACTGTGTTCCCAGTAAAGTATCTGGCACACAGTACCTACTTACAATTATTAACTGAAGGAGTAAATAAATGAACACAACTTCTTTAAGGAAAAACATTAGCATGTTCCAGAATAGCACTGCGAAGAGTTGAGATCTGCTTAAAAACACACACGTATACATACAGGAAAAGGAACCATGGCCTTTAAATAGTAGCATCCTTTTTGTGAAAGTTAAATGATATGCTGCTGCTGCTAAGTCACTTCAGTCGTGTCCGACTCTGTGCGACCCCATAGACGGCAGCCCACCAGGCTCCCCCGTCCCTGGGATTCTCCAGACAAGAACACTGGAGTGGGCTGCCATTTCCTTCTCCAATGCAGGAAAGTGAAAAGTCAAAGTGAAGTCGCTCAGTCGTGTCCGACTCTTCTCGACCCCCTGGACTGCAGCCTACCAGGCTCCTCCGCCCATGAGATTTTCCAGGCAAGAGTACTGGAGTGGGGTGCCATTGCCTTCTCNCAAGAACACTGGAGTGGGCTGCCATTTCCTTCTCCAATGCAGGAAAGTGAAAAGTCAAAGTGAAGTCGCTCAGTCGTGTCCGACTCTTAGTGACCCCATAGACTGCAGCCTACCAGGCTCCTCTGCCCATGGGATTTTCCAGGCAAAATGATATGAGAAACTATCATTTGCTATATCACCTTGGAAAGTGACTTAATGTCTCTAGAACTTCAGGGTCAGTGAGTATAACATATAAAATTTGTTCACTGTAACATTTTCTTTTGTCCCAGCTTTTCCTTTAGTGTTTCACATTCGTCTGCAAGAAAGAAGCACCCGAGAAAATGTCAATAAAATGACTAATTTCTAAAAAATATTTGTTAAATATTTCATATGTGCCAGGCATGAAGTGATAGAGACACAGATGAAGTCTGTGTTTGAGAGCTGCTGAAATAAACGATGGCCCAGTGATTCGCCCCATCACTTTCAATGGTTGAATTTCCATTTATTTGCGCATTTGTAGGTATTTCTTGATGACCTCTTAAGCCTAAAGCAGTACCAAAGTTTTAAGAGTGACAAACATTCTCTCTCCCTCAGGTTCCTGTAATATCTCAGGAAAGAACATAAACTCATTCACATATTTATTGGCTATCTGACAAACATCAAGCATTGAGAAACACTTTACATGTTCTCAAATAGGTCTTTTATGCACAGTGATTCAGATTTCTAAAAATGAAGGCAATATTCTTTTAGTGCTTACTAATATTTAAGCATTGTGATTTTAAGCATGGGAATAATTTTAGTAAGCACTAAAATAATATTTTATTGATTATTTCATTAAGTTATCATAGGAATCCTATGAAGCAAGTATCATTATTACCTATAAATAACTTGCTACAGATCACCTAACGAGTAAGTAGGATAAAAGGGAAAAATAAACCTTATAAATAGCTTCAATATGAGGCAGGAAATGTTATTAAGTACCCAGCGGAACTACAGAAACATCAAAGGAGAAAACTGTTTAAGGGGGTAAAATACTAAACAAGTGTGGGCCCTGCAATACACTCATGGTGGGATTCGTGATGAAGCAGTTTCATCTATGACCCTATGTATTAGTGGACAAGCATGCAAAGGGACTTTAGTTACTTACACCTCTGTTTTGCACATGGAGCATAAGCCATGCAGTGAATTGTCTTGTCAAGATGCTTTCTCCTTTTGTGTCTGCCTCATTATTCTTCTGCAAGTGCTCAACCTGAGCTCACTCTCACAGCCGTTCTAAAGGGGCAGTCTTCTACTGGCCTCTATCAAGTTCAATACCTTAGCAGCTATACTTTGCAGAGGAATATAATTGATAAGCGGGCTTCTCTAGGGGCTCAGTCAGTAAAGACTCCACCTGCAATGCAGGAGAGAGAACTGGGTCAGAAGGAAATGTCAACCCACTCCAGAATTCTTGCCTAGGAAATCCATGTATTGAGGAGCATGGCGGGCTACAGTCCATGGGGTCATGAGAATCGTACACAACTTAGTGACTAACCCATCAACCACCACCACCACCACTGGTGAGCATCTAAATNTGCAATGCAGGAGAGAGAACTGGGTCAGAAGGAAATGTCAACCCACTCCAGAATTCTTGCCTAGGAAATCCATGTATTGAGGAGCATGGCGGGCTACAGTCCATGGGGTCATGAGAATCGTACACAACTTAGTGACTAACCCATCAACCACCACCACCACCACTGGTGAGCATCTAAATGGTTATAAGCAAGCCTCATTTGATATGTTTTGAATTTAGCATATGTACTAAGCTGAATAGTGTCTTCCCCAAATTCATGTTCTCCTGGAACCTCAGAATATGACCTTATCTGGAAATAGAGTCTTTGCAGATATAGTTAGTTAAATAGAAGTTTTATTGGATTAGGGCAAATCCTTAAATCCAAGGACTGGTGTCTTTATAAGAAGGGGAAGTCACACAGGGAACAAGGCACACATGTGATGGACACAGAGATTGGAATGATGCAGCCACAAGCCCAGGGATGCCAAGGACTGCCTAGAGATACCAGGGGCTGGCGAGAGGCAAGAGGTTTCTTCTTAGGAGTGTTCAGAAAGAGCCTGTTGCCACCTTGATTTTAGATTTCTAGCCTTCAACACTGTACAAGAATAAATGTCTACTCTTTTAAGCTACCCCGTTTATAATTATATTTTATGGTAATCCTAGGAAAATCATACAGGATTTTATCAGAGAAATTTTCTGGCATAGGTCATTATGATAATATACCTATATTATGATCATGCTTTCTAATTGCTTCTACAGAACTTCTTCTGTTATAATTTTAAATAATAGAGACACATGGCTGCAATGTTAAAGTAGTGACTCCTTAATAGACATAAGCAATCTAACACCTAAATTAGGCGTTTATCAAGAAACACAAAAACCTTCAATTGTTTTTCAGACGTCATGTTCCATTAGCCAAACATGTACATTAAAATGCTGCTGCTGCTAAGTCACTTCAGTTTTGTCCGACTCTGTGCGACCCCATAGACAGCAGCCCACCAGGCTCCTCTGTCCCTGGGATTCTCCAGGCAAGAACACTGGAGTGGGTTGCCATTTCCTTGTCCACATTCAAATGATTGTCACTCAAATCATTTCTGGGAGCCATCTGTGAGAAGAGGCAACAAGAGTTGCCAAAACGTATCTCCATGGACACTGGGATGCTACAACAGAGATGTCCTTCTACTTTGAGGCTAGAAATAAAAGTCAGCTTTTGATAATGCTATGAATGAACTTTACGAAAGTATCTTTACCCATTCCCATTTTAGAGAATGGGTGACTTGGAAGGATGAATGATCCATGTGCAATGTTTCAATGAAGATAGAGGGAGACATGTGTGCGTGCATGCGTGCGTGCGTGCGTGCGTGCGTGTGTGTGTGTGTGTGTGTGTGTGTGTGTGTGTTTGGGGGAAAGGTGAGGAGCAGTAATCTGGCCCCCTTTTCAGATCTCCTCTATTTTCAGGAATAGACCACCACTCTTGCCAGGGTGATCACAACTTTCAACCTGTAACAAAGCTAAATTTAAAAACATTTAAATGCCTAAACAGAGTTTCAGCACAGTTTATATATATACCTTATGGGTTGTTACACTTTGCAGTTAGAGGCAATGAACTTGAAGGAAATATTGAGGACTTGCCAAACTCTACGCAAATGAGACTGCCACATTTATACTTTATGCTCCACAGAACATCCTACCACATTTTGTATTCAGGAAATACTGTATCACACATTTATAACAGCAACAAGGCAAGTTTTCAATAGTAAAAGTATTAGTGTTTCTAACATACGCAAGTGAATTCCATAATATCCATGAATACATTCACTCCTCACCAATTAGCCTATGTGTGTGCTAATTATGGGGTTTGTAACCCAATTATAAATTCATAGAAGTAATTCATTGTAATCTGGAAGTCAGCCAAATTTCTTTCATTCATCTGCCCCCTTCATCTAGTAACACCCTNTAACATACGCAAGTGAATTCCATAATATCCATGAATACATTCACTCCTCACCAATTAGCCTATGTGTGTGCTAATTATGGGGTTTGTAACCCAATTATAAATTCATAGAAGTAATTCATTGTAATCTGGAAGTCAGCCAAATTTCTTTCATTCATCTGCCCCCTTCATCTAGTAACACCCTGAAGCATTACAGGAAATGCTGAGCATAGATGCTGGAGTCTGGGTGACCTGGGATCCCAGTCTCAATTTTTTCACTTTCTATTCGTGTGATCCTAGAGGCTGGTTTCAAGTCTTTGTTTTCTTGTATGCAAAATGGGTATCTTCATAGTGTCTACTGTGGAGTGGGGTGGTGGACAGTGATGTCACTTGACACACGCCTCCATAGCTGAGAAGAATGTTGCAGTTTCCTTCCAGGAGGGAAATCTACAATAGGGTCGCTGCCAGTTTCTCTGCACAGCTTCATTCATTCCACGCTTGGGAGTGAGAGACGTTATCTCATTGGTGAATTTCGGAGAAGGAAATGAGTATGTCCCACGCAGCCCTGCCTCTCTCCCTCTTCAGATCTGTCTTCCTGGAAAGACGGCTCAGAGGGTCTGTGCCCCCCGCCACCAACCACGTCTTGGGGAAGGTCTGAAGCCAGCCAGCTGTGCCAAGCACTGGGCACACATCTTTCTAATTCATACAGGACATCTAAAGCAGTGAATCCCGACATTTTTTGGTACCAGAGACTGGTTTTGTGGAAAACAAATTTTCCACTGACAGGGGAGGGGGGATGGTTTTAGGATGATTCAAGTATATTACATTTTTGTGCATTTTATTTCTATTAACATTATATCAGCNATGTTATATGTCCTTTTAATGTATGGTTGAACTCAGTTTGCTTGTCTCTTGTTGAAGATTTTTGCATCTATTTTACTCAGGGATATTGGCCTATAACTGTTTTTTTTTGTTTGTTTGTTTTTTCATAATGTCTTTGGGACTCTGCTTCCTGGACCTAGATATTTGTTTCCTCCCCTGGATAAGGGAAGTTTTCAGCCATTATTTCTTCAAATAAACTTTCTGCTCCTTTCTCTTCTCCATTTCAGACCTTTATAGTGCAAGTGCTAGTATATTTGATGTTCTTTCACATGTCTCTTAAAATATCCTCATTTTAATTTTTTTTTTAATGTTTACTGTTCTAATTAGATGGTTTCCACTATTCTATCCTCTTGGTTGCTTATGCATTCTTCTGTATCATCTAATCTGCTATCGAGTCACTATATTTTTCATTTTAGTTATTAAATTTTCAGCTCTCAGTGGTTCTTTTTTATATTTTCTAATTCCTAACATTCTTACTGTAACATTCTTCTTACATTCTTTTCCTGACTCATAGGCATCTTTATGATTGCTGCTTTGAACTCTTTACCAGGTAAATGACATCTCTGTTTAATCAAATATTTTTTTCCGGAGGCTTTATCTTGTTCTTTGGTTTGAAACAAATTCTTGTGTCTGTTTACAGTGTTTGATCTTCTGTTTTTTATTCTATGAATTATGCTGCTGCTGCTAAGTCGCTTCAGTCGTGTCCAACTCTGTGCAACCTCATAGATAACAGCCCACCAGCCTCCTCTGTCCCTGGGATTCTCCAGGCACGAATACTGGAGTGGGTTGCCATTTCCTTCTACACTATGAATTATGTGAAACTGTTATATCTCTTGGCCTTCTTGAAGGGCTAATTTTGTCTAAGAGTATTCCTTATGTAGACTGTTTGTGCCAAGTGGCTTTGGCAGGCTGGCTGGGGCACAGACTGGTGGGAGGGGTCCCCGAGATGTGCAAGGCTGGGCCGGAGAATCTTTGGCTGGATGGCCAGAGTTGGAACAGCCATGAGCCAGGGCCTTCCTGGTTTGCATCATGTCTGTCACCTTAGCAGGACCAAAAAAGCAAGCCATTTCTTCACCGTATCATAGGTGAGGAAAAAAAAAACAAACTCAGTTTTAGAGACTCCACCCCTTTACTATGAGTCTTCACAGACGGTGTTAATAAGCCCTGATACCTCCTTGCAGCCTCATCCTCCTTTCCTAGGTCTGCTGCTCAGGGAAGAGATGGGGTGGGCTGAAAGGGAAGAGCGGCTCGTTTTCCTTCTCATCCCTGTAACTGAGGTGCTGAGCGCTGTCTTCACATCTCCCAGTAATTCTGGTCTTTCAGAGAGAGGGGCTCACAGCAGAGCATTTTACAGTCACATGTGGCCTCTGGGAAAGCTAGCTTTCACACGTACAAGATAGAATCTGGGAGAGAGAAAGAGGCTAAAGGTCCAATTCATCCTCAAAAAGATACTAAGGAAGCTGATTCACTCAAAAGAGAAGATTGCACTAAATATACATCATTAGGCCCCCAAGTTTCTTTACTTTTGAATAATGGTACTCTAAAAAAAGAAAAGATGAAGAAAAAATTAAAAAGAAGAAATCTTCTCTGGCAATTTGATTATTAGGTCACTTCAAGAGAGGCAATTTAAGAAACCAGCAAATGCCGCTGGGAGAACTAAAATAATAACAAGCAACACTAATATAACACCTTTCCTCTTCAAAGCACTTTACAAACATGAAGTAATTAGGCCAATTAAAACTTGAAAAAGTAGCCTATTTAGACATAATCTGCTTTTCACATACACTGCATCTGCTGGAAATGACTCTCTTGCCTGTTTTCAATGCAAAAGATGATCACAGGAAAACAAGGTGCCCATAAATAAATAGCGGGACTTAATTTCAAAGAATCTGGGTCTGGAAGCATCTAACGCACTTAAATCAGAAGTTTATTTCCCACACTNGTAGCCTATTTAGACATAATCTGCTTTTCACATACAGTGCATCTGCTGGAAATGACTCTCTTGCCTGTTTTCAATGCAAAAGATGATCACAGGAAAACAAGGTGCCCATAAATAAATAGCGGGACTTAATTTCAAAGAATCTGGGTCTGGAAGCATCTAACGCACTTAAATCAGAAGTTTATTTCCCACACTCTGATTCTTCCCCGAAATTCCCTCCCATAAACCCTGTGTGGGTAAACACTTCCAGGTAGTTATGAATGAATGGTATCAGCCAATAAAAATGGGCTGTCTAGGGAATGAATGAGTCGAAGATCTTGGGTTTCCTTTTCATACTAAGAGGAATCTCATAACTGGGCAAACAGGCATAGTGTTTCAAATGAGAAAGTATTTGGAATCGGGAGTAAGAAGATTTAAGTCCTTGTTCAAGTTTAACCACTAATTCACTATGTGACTTGGGAAAAATCATTTAATCGGTTTATGGTTTTGGTCTCTAAATGTGAAATGAGCTGTTTGATTAAATCTATGGTTTTCAGCTTATGTTCTGAAGGTACTGTAGGTCCCCAGTGGAGACAGGTAAAAGCTCTGTGTTTCTTCTCTGGGTCTGGAACATTAGCAGCACTGTAACTCATTTTAGATGTTGGATTTTTATGAGATGTGAATAGTTCCACATCTAGGTGAACAAGAATATCATTAGAATGGATGATATCTAAATTCTCTTGCAACTCTGATAATCTGTGATTTTATGAAGGTTTTCAAACCCCATAGTATATAGAATATGTTCCGATGAGAACGTTCATTACATTAGCTTAACCTACTAGGATCAGAGGAGGCGAGGAAGCTAAAGAGAGTATTTGAGAGTTTTCTCACATGCTCTGTAAATCAAGGGTGAGGAGGGCTACTTTTCTTTGACTTGTCTGAGCCTCGGTTCAGTCGGTATTACCAGCAACACCTGGGCTTCAAAGGTGAGGTCTGGGGAGGAATGGGGGCTTCATTTTATTCTCCAGTGTTGATATTTTCTGAAAACTATATATAAAGCTCCAATTCTCATTTCTCTCATTTATGTCTACTCTGTGATCCAGCACCCTGGAGAAGAAAAGTAAATGGAGTGGTTTGGGCAAATATTTTTTGCTTTACTAATTTGCTCCCTTTTTGCCTGGAATCAAGCTGCTTCCAGCAACCCTCCCTGACAATGAACTAGAATAAACTGGTCTGTTAGTAGAATATTTCATGGTCCCCCAAACTATATTACTAATCTTAACTGTACAAAGAAGAAACTGAGGCCGAAAAATTAAGTAGACAAAATCCCACAGTTTGAGTGTCAAAGCCAAAACTGGACATTTCAAGCTTTCTGTCTCCAACTCCCCGACTTCTCTTGTCACTAAACTACTTTCCTACTTAGGTATTAATAACATTGACCAATAACTCCCAGTCCGTTCAAAGCAAAGATAAGTGTGGCTTCCTGTATTGCTATAACCTGATGTTTCTCGTATTTTCTCTTCAGAGTCTCAGGGTTAGAGGACAGTGAGTCCAATGGACAGAGTGTAAGTTTGAAGTCAGAACATCTGGCTTTAAAATTAATACATCAGCTGACTTCACTAGACTCACAATCATAACCATGATGTGTCTAAATGACTTTCCTATTTTCCTGTCTTTTTTTTTTTTTTTTTGGCCATGCAGTAGGCAGGGTCTTAGCTCCCTGACCAGGGATTGAACCTGTGCCCCCTGCAGCCGAAGCTTGACATCTTAAGCATTAAACACCAGTTATGTTCTACTGCTTTCTTATTTTGAAGAATGTGAATAATACCTACCCAGCTACTTCACAGCCCTCTTCTAGGATTTTAACAGTCTTTGTGGGAACAAGTCAAAATTATTTTAAGTGCCCCTGGTATCATTTGAGATGTTTCAGTTTCTAATGTTTTCTATCTCTTGCAGCGTGGCAACTTGAGTACAGAGCCAAATAAAGAATTTTCCAGGAGCACAGATTTCCCCAATGAAAATAAAGGATTCTGAATTCCAGATGGAAAGCATTTTGGCATTCCCTTAGAGAATACCAGTAGTGGATTAAAATAGAAATAGATGTTCCATACTGAGTGGAAGTCTAGCAACTCATTTATAGGCCTAATTAAAATAGCACAATTATCTAGGGTATTGCGAGGAAAAGCTGTCGATACTATTGACTGTTTTTGCGATGCCAACAATCATAGGGAATACTCAGTGACAACCCTGAATTCCCAAATACAGGATATAAAAAAGAAAATAGTAAGTTATGCTTGCAGGATATTAGGAAAAGTTCCAGTAACGACTAGGAAAAATGGTCTGATGATCAGCCATAGGGTCTTGAGACCATGAGTTTAAACTAGTTGACCTGAGCAAAAGTCAACTGCTGACTGTAAACATACATACAGACCCTCTGCCTTAGAGATTTAGACCCAGAAGCAGAGAAGCGCTGAAATGCAGGGTAGAATAATGTATCCTATGCTTCTGGTTATATCCAGAGATTCTTGATATAGCACGTTTCTTATGAAAAAAAAAAACAAAATGCTACACAATTTCAGCCTACATCTAAGCTTACTTTCTTGGTTGTCACTGGCAATATTACAGGTCTGCCAGTCAGTAAATTAGCACAGGTCCTCTGAACTAGTATCTGAAATTAATAAACTCAGTCCTAAAAGGCTTCCACCTTTTTCCAAATGGAACTGACTTAAGTTTTGCCAACATCCAGCTTTCTCATTCTCCAATTATCTAGCTTTATTATAAAAAGCTAACTATACTTATAGAAGTCAGAAAAAATTAAATCTAGTACTGATATTTGCAGCTTTATTGAGTTATAATTGCCATATAATACTGTATCAGTCTAAGGTATACACGATAATAATTATATATGTATATGTATTATGAAATTATCTGCCACAGTAAGTTTAGCTAACAATCACCTCACATAGTTGTACATTTTCTTTCTTACAATAAGAATTTTAAAGATTTATTTCTTCTTAGAAACTTTAAAATATACCATATTTTATCTAGAGTCACTGTGCTATATATTACAAACCCGGAACTTACCTATTCATAATTGGAAGTTTTTACCTTTGGACTACTTTCACCATTTTCCCCATATCCCAACCCAAAGTGCCCAAATGCCCATTTTATAGGCACTGAATGCATTAATATAACTTAATCCCTGCCATTCCCTCATCCCCTTTCCATGGCTTTGGCACCTCTGTCTACTGTTTATTTTCTCAACTAGAATCATATGTATTTGCTCTGTCAGAGCTCTCACTTATCCTGTATTAGAAAATTATCTGACTAGTTTAAATATTCCTCTCTCCTCAATCTCAACTTCACCCTTGTTTTGAAAATCTAACGCTGCCAAGTTAAAGAGAGCACCTTTCCCTAGTATGACCAGATTTACATAGGCAAACCTGGAATCTGACCTCTGCTCCCACTGAGACACTCGTATTAACTTCTTCAAAAATGTGCGGAAGGATGCCAATCTTTCAGACCTACTTTTGAGCAACAGAATCTAAAACACACACACACACACATTTTGCAGCTGTTTTGAACATGGGCAGTGATTCCAAGAGACTGAAATCAGATCAACTAAGAGTTCTATGATATCTATTTTTTATTACACAGTTCTATAACTTATTTAATCCCACTAACTTCAGGGAGGAATTTAGCTTTACATCTTTTCTTAAAACAGTATTTGACCTAAGGGTCCTTGACCTGTATTCCAAGAGTAGCTTCACTGGCTCTTGAACACTTTGAAATGAGATGTATTATTCTGTGTGTTTGTTTATGAGAAATTTCTGGGGAGAGATTTATTGCCTGTATTAAGTTCTCAAGATTTTTGTGATAGTATCATGACTTTCAAAATGTTGCAACCCACTGATAAACCATATATGATTTAACCTATGATCATTTGGACTTTATAATCTATAAAATCTGTTGCTATTATGTCCCTACCTGTTAACCCAATTCATAATCTTCTTTCTAAAGGTAAAAGATACTTAAATGTATGAAAACACCTTCTTCCAAAAACAACACCTGGTCAGTAACAGCACCTCTTCCAGAGCCCAGCATTCATGTGCATCACCACTGTAGAATATCAGAAAGATCTCAGAAATCAAAGTCAGAACACTGTTCTCTCAGTCTTGACTTATTACTATGCGGTGTTAGCATTTGCAACGGTAAAGCAGAGAAACCGGATGTGTACGCCCTCAAAGATAGGGCACGGCTCTCCAATTAGACCATTTCTTCTGCTCTTTCTCCAGCATAACTGCAATATTCTATGAATAAATGTCATTTGGGGAGTCAGCGAAAGAATGCAACGTGTCCAATGATGAGAACTTTCTTCTGAAAAAAGAAGCTTTCCTATTATTGCTCTTCTTATGAAGTCACCCACTGGTAGGAAATGTCAAACCTTTGCTTAAAACAAGGTGATGAGGACAGATGCTCTGTAGAGACCAATACTGCCTGGAAGATGGCTGGAGGCAAATGAGATTTGTGTATAAGTGTGAATCCAGTAGCACAATCTCTCATGGTTTTCTTCAGGTCAAGGTGAGGATCTGTGAGGGATTCACAAAACCATTAGGTGGATTGGTAATCATCTGAACACTGCACCCAAAGAAGCCTGATTAATTACTTTGGCATTCATCTTTGGGAATGGCTTCACCCATGGGGTCTATACTTGGCCCTGTGAAATTAAACAGAATGTGTACCCTGTAGATTTGTCCATTACAAAAAAGGTGCAGAGGTGGATTACAAGGTGAATGTTAAAATAAATACTCAAAGAGATGTTGACAGAGAGTGGTCCAAAAATCAACAAGATGAAATATCACAATCATATAATAATATACAGTGAAAAAGAAGCTCTGAAATAAAACAAACATGGATTGAAATGCCTGCTTTACTGCTTAATACTACTATATGGGTCCAGCTAAATTACCTCCTAGGGCTCAGTTTTCTCAATGTGAAATGTGGACAGTAAATTTTATTTTATTGGATCATTGAGAAAACTTAACTGTGTAGCATATATTAAGGCTATAATATAGACTCTAGAATTAAACTGATGGAAAAATGAAGTTTTAAGTAGTACATTAATTTAAACATTATCTTCACAGATAAAAAGAGAGAGAGTACCTGATACTCTTTATTTATCAAACATTTAGGAAACATACAATAAGTGTTTAAATACTCAATATGTGTAGAGTTATGCTTGGTTCTGGAAGTGCAAGGATGAAGCAGTCCTAGCTTGAAGGCCAAGTTGAGGAGCTTAAATTGGACTGGAATGGGTGAATTTAACTCAGATGACCATTATATATATTACTGTGGGCAGGAATCCCTTAGAAGAAATGGAGTAGTCATCATGATCAACAAAAGAGTCTGACATGCAGCACTTGGATGCAATCTCAAAAATGAAAAAACGATCTCTGTTTCCAAAGAAAACCATTCAATATCACAGTGGTCCAAGCTTATGCCCCAACCAGCAATGCTGAAGAAGCTGAAGTTGAAGGGTTCTATGAAGACCTACAAGACCTTTTAGAACTAACACCAAAAAACATGTCCTTTTCATGATAGGGGACTGGAATGCAAAAGTAGGAAGTCAAGAAACACCTGGAGTTACAGGCAAATTTGGCCTTGGAGTACAGAATGAAATAGGGCAAAGGCTAATAGAATTTTGCCAAGAGAATGCACTGGCCATACTAAATACCTTCTTCCAACAACACAAGAGAAGACTCTACACATGGATATCACCAGATGGTCAACACCGAAATCAGATTGATTATATTCTTTGTAGCCAAAGATGGAGAAGCTCTATACAGTCAACAAAAACAAGAACAGGAGCTGACTGTGGCTCAGATCATGAACTCCTTATTGCCAAATTCAGACTTAAACTGAAGAAAGTAGGGAAAACCACTAGACCATTCAGGTATGACATAAATCAAATCCCTTATGATTTTACAGTGGAAGTGAGAAATAGATTTAAGGGACTAGATCTGATAGACAGAGTGCCTGATGAACTATGGACAGAGACTCATGACA
>SJYA01002108.1:992693-1004884 GCA_006410615.1 Neotragus moschatus | reverse complement strand
TGGCATCTGGTCCCATCACTTCATGGGAAATAGATAGGGAAACAATGGAAACAGTGTCAGACTTTATTTTTCTGGGCTCCAAAATCACTGCAGACGGTGATTGCAGCCATGAAATTAAAAGATACTTACTTCTTGGAAGGAAAGTTATGACCAACCTAGATAGCATATTCAAAAGCAGAGACATTACTTTGCCAACAAAGGTCCATCTAGTCAGGCTACAGTTTTTCCAGTGGTCATGTATGGATGTGAGAGTTGGACTATAAGGAAAGATGAGTGCAGAAGAATTGATGCTTTTGAACTGTGGTGTGTTGGAGAAGACTCCTGAGAGTCCCTTGGACTGCAAGGAGATCAAACTAGTCCATCCTAAAGGAGTTCAGTCCTGGGTATTCATTGGAAAGACTGATGCTGAAGCTGAAGCTCCAGTACTTTGGCCACCTCATGTGAAAAGTTGACTCATTGGAAAAGACTCTGATGCTGGGAGGGATTGGGGGCAGGAGAAGAAGGGGGCGACAGAGGATGAGATGGCTGGATGGCATCACAGACTCAATGGGCGTGAGTCTGAGTGAACTCTGAGAGTTGGTGATGGACAGGGAGTCCTGGTGTGCTGCAATTCATGGGGTCTCAAAGAGTCAGACACGACTGAGCGACTGAACTGAACTGAATGAAGTAATAAGAAATGTACAGATGGAGCCATTATACACTGGATAACATCACTAAGCACACACTTCCTGGTCCTCTACCCCATTCTTCCACTTGATTCTATGTGCATTTGGCAGGTCATTCTTTCGAAGGTCCCTTTCTGAGGACCCCTGACCCACAGTACCCCTGATGAAAAGCAGGCCTCAATAACTCCAACCGCTAATGGTCAGAATTTTTTGCGTGCTCAGTTGCTCAGTCATGTCTGACTCTTTTGCTACCCCATGGACTGTAGCCCACCAGGATCATCTGCTCATGGAATCCGCCTGGCAAGAATATTGGAGTGGGTTGCCATTTCCTCCTCCAGGGGATCTTCCTGACCCAGGGATCGCCCATCTGCCTCCTGGGGCTCCTGCATTTGCTCATTCCTATCTGACTCTTTGTGACCCTGTAGACTCTAACCCACCAGTCTCCTCTACCCATGGGATTCTCCAGGCAAGAATACTGGAGTCAGTTGCCAGGCCCTCCTCCAGGGGATCTTCTCAACCCAGGGATCGAACTCGTGACTGCCTGCATCTTCTGCATTGCAGATAGATTCTTTGCCACTGAGCCACCTGGGAAGCCCTCTGAATATTTATTCCCCCATTCAAATTCATGTTAAACTCCCAAACTCTAAGGTGATGGTGTTAGAAGGTAGAGCTTTCTGGATGTTCTTTATGTGTGAGGCTGGAACTCTCATGAATGGGAACACTGTTTCTATAAGAGACCCCACATATCTCCCTATAGTCTTCCCCCATGTGATGGCACCAGGAGAAGCTAGCAGCCTACAAACTAGAAGAGGACCTTCCCTAGAATACAACCATGCTGACACCCTGATCTTAGACTTCCAGCCTCCAAAAGAGTGAAAAAGAAACGTGTGTTATATAATAAGCCTCACAGTCAGTGATATTGTATTAAAACTGCCCTAATGGACTAGGACAGTAATCCATGACCCAGCCAATTGGACCAAGCATAGATATCAGATCCACAGTGCTTGCTATGCCGAAAGCTAAATGCCCTTCCTTAATCCCAGAGATTTTCTCAGAAATTCCAACAAAGGAGCAAGGTGAGAATTGGTACAACTGATGATGGGAGCTGGCAATGGAAGGATTTAGGAGGTAGAATTGAGACTGGGAGGGGCGATGTCTATTTGAAAATGATGAGGCACCAGACAAATGGCTAAGTGGAACTACGCAGGGAAAATCAGAAATGCCTTGAGGGTAGGAGAGAACCGGAGATTAGCAAATGCCAAGAGCTTCGCTTTCTGATGACGTAATAATGGCTACCTCTTCTTGAGCACTTAGTGCTAGCGTCTCATCTAGCACTTTGTATACACACATATGTATATAAGCTCATGTAACCATCAGAGACTTTCCATGAGCTCATTATTGCTATTTTTCTCATTTAACACATGTGAAAACTGAGATATGAAGAGGTCAAGTGACTTGCACAAGTTTCAAGGCTATTGCTTATTGGAGTCAGGATTCAAACCCAAGTCTTACAGCTTCAGAACCTCCATGGCCCTTTCGCACCCTTGTAAGTCCCTCTATCTGAAAGTGGTCTAGATGAGTCTTTCCTTCGCTCACCAAGAAAGGAATCAACTAACACAGCACCTTTGATTGTGATTCAACTTCACACACAAGATGCGGGAAATCTGCAATACTATAAACCTTGGATGCAGCAGCAGAACTATATATATATATTTTTTTNTTGCCAACAAAAGTCCATCTAGTCAAAGCTATGGTTTTCCAGCAGTCATGGATGGATATGAAAGTTGGACCATAAAGAAAGCTGAGAGCCAAAGGATTGATGGTTTTGAACTGTGGTGTTGGAGAAGACTCTTGAGAGTCCTTTGGTCTGCAAGGAGATCCAACCAGTCAGTCCTAAAGGAAATCAGTCCTGAATATTTATCAGAAGGATTGATGCTGAAGCTGAAACTCCAATACTTTGCCCACCTGATGTGAAGAACTGATTCATTGGAAAAGACCCTGATCCTGGGAAAGACTGAAGGCGGGAGGAGAGGGGGATGACAAAGGATGAGATGGTTTGATGGCATCACTGACTCAATGCACATGAGTTTGGGCAANATTTATCAGAAGGATTGATGCTGAAGCTGAAACTCCAATACTTTGCCCACCTGATGTGAAGAACTGATTCATTGGAAAAGACCCTGATCCTGGGAAAGACTGAAGGCGGGAGGAGAGGGGGATGACAAAGGATGAGATGGTTTGATGGCATCACTGACTCAATGCACATGAGTTTGGGCAAACTCCAGGAGTTGGTGATGGGCATGGAAGTTTGGTGAGCTACAGTCCACAGGGTCACAAAGAGTCAGACATGACTGAGAGACTGAACTGAACTGATGTATGGATGTGAGATTTGGACCATAAAGAAAGCTGAGTGCCGAAGAACTGATGCTTTTGAGCTATGATGTTAGAGAAGACTCTTGAGAATCCCTTGGACTTCAAGGAAATCAAAACAGTCAATCCTAAAGGAAATCAGTCCTGAATTGTCTTTGGAAGGACTTTGAAACACTTGAGTGAAATACTTTGGCCACCTAATGTGAAGAACTGACTGATTAGAAAAGACCCTGACCCTGGGAAATATTGAAGGTAGGAGAAGGGGATGACAGAGGATGAGATGGTTGGATGGCATCACTGGCTTGATGGACATGAGTTTGGGCAAGCTCCAGGAGTTAGTGATGGACAGGGAAGCCTGGTGTGCTGCTGTACATGGGGTTGGAAAGAATTGGACACAACTGAGCAACTGAATTGAACAGAAATATAGCATTTACATTATGTTACATATTATCTAGCAATGATTTAAAGTATATGGAAGGATGTTGCATAGATTAGGCAAATATGGTGCTATTTTATGGGGCTCCCAGGTGGCTCAGTGGCAAAGAATCTGCCTGCAATGCAGGAGACACGAGTTTGATCCCTGGGTTGGGAAGATCCCCTGGAGGAGTAAATGGCACCCCACTCTAGTATTCTTGCCAGAAAAAAACCCATTGATTTCCCAGTGAGAGAGCAGCCAGGTGGGCCACAATCCACGGGATCACAAAGAGTCAGCCACAAGCAAGCAGGCACGAACCCCCACCATGCTATTCCATATTAAGGACTGAAGCATCCAGGGATTTGGTGCAGAGGAGGGTGTTCTAGAGACAATCCCCCAAGGACAGTGAGGGATGACCAACTCCAGGCTGAATGAACACCTGAGAATCATGGGTAAGGGCCCCATTTTCATTACAAATGCTAAGAGCTGCTTTAAATTAATCAGCATTTTTAATTTTGGTCTGTTGAAGCAAGTGATTGACACTTTTGGAAAAAAAAATATATATATTTCTGTTTAATCTACAGAGAATTGATCAAAGGAAATAGGAGTGAAAGGGAGAAGAAATATTATTGACGTGGTGTAAGCCAACAATGATGTAAGCCAACCTGGGGCCAGTGATGAATAAGAAAGCAACCGATTTCAGATATATTTTAGAGGTCTAATTTATGGTTTCCTTCCCAATTTCATTTTTCCTTTTTCATCATCAAAAGAACTATGTAAAACTTCCATCAGAAATNATTATTGACGTGGTGTAAGCCAACAATGATGTAAGCCAACCTGGGGCCAGTGATGAATAAGAAAGCAACCGATTTCAGATATATTTTAGAGGTCTAATTTATGGTTTCCTTCCCAATTTCATTTTTCCTTTTTCATCATCAAAAGAACTATGTAAAACTTCCATCAGAAATCAAATGACAGCTACTGGAAAGCTACACCCTACACAAAAAATATGCAGACTTAAAAGACTTTATCCCTAAACCAAAGATGTTATCTAATTATAGTGGGGGTGGTACTAGTTAACTCTTTATGACGATAATGCTGATTACTAAATGAGTCATAAGCATCCAATCTTCTCTGGGGCAAAGATTTCAAGCCTACTTGACATGCATGACTAGAGAAACTCCACATAACAGCTGCATGGGAATTGAGACACATATCAGATGTATTTACCGATAAAACATTCTCAGGGAATCTGTGTGTTTTAAGCAGAGTCAAGCATGCTGGAGAAGACTCCTGAGAGTCCCTTAGACATCAAGGAGATCAAACCAGTCAATCATAAAGGAAATCAACTCTGAATATTCACTGGGAGGCCTGATGATGAAGCTGAAACTCCAACACTTTGGCCACCTGATGTGAAGAAATGACTCATTGGAAAAGACCCTAATGCTGGGAAAGACTGAAGGCAAAGGAGAAGATGGCAGCAGAGGACGAGATGGCTGGATGGCATCACCGACTCAATGGACATGAACCTGAGCAGACTCCAGGAGACAGTGAAGGACAGGGAAGCCTGGCATGTTGCAGGGCAGAGGTCACAAGCAGTCAGACAGGACTTGGTGATCAAACAACAACAAGTATTTTGGATAAAGGATAGAGGCTCAAATCCTTTCCTTTTCCAGCTCTTCCATTTTCTTTGTGTTAGTCTTACAGACTGAGGAGGAAGGTAGAGAAAGGGTGGAAAAACAAAAGTAGTGTTCTGTAGAAGGCAAGGTGGCTCAGACAGAGACACAAAGAGAACTGGGACTTCTCTAGAGATGAGGCCTGTGGAAGTCTTCATACTGGGACCACCCTTTCCCAGCCTCCACGTAGGGATGACCATCTGCACTGTATTCTCCATCAGAGACTTAAACTAGGGGTTTTCTTTATCTTGAACTAAAAAAGAGATCGACGTAGCTGACTTGTATCTTCTCCCTTCTTCATTCTTTATGCCTTGAATGGAGACTAGAGGATAAGAACTTCGGTAATCATCCAGCAAACAAATGATAAACGGCAACAGAATCCCTGGCCCTGATGATATTAAGTCATGGAACCAAGGCCTAGAATTGCTGGACTTCCCATTAAGTGGCAAATTTAAATTACAATTAATTTAGGCTTCTGGAATCAGATTACTGTTATTTGCAGCCAAGGGTTATATTAGCAGGTCGAAACATCTTTTGCTTTCAGAAATAAAACCACTTAGGAAGGTGAAGAAAAACAGAAACACAATACAACCCCTATTAGTATGTCAGTATACTGCTATTCAGTCTTTCAAATTTACATATGCATGCCTACTTTCTTTATATAGTTGCTATTATACAAAGTCTTCCAGGTTATAAATTTTAATAGCTGCCTTATATCCATGTATAATTATTTTTACCCATATCTTTTTGTATGGCATGTGGCTCTATTAACAAAGGCCTAGAAGAAACCAATCAGGGAAAAGAAACAACTTTAACAGAATGAGTCTGTATTGTTTATCACTTTTTCCTTTGTTCTTTGAGTATATATTATGAGCACCTGTAACTAAAACGTGAAGTAAAGCATAGGAGAGCTAAGGAAAACCTCAGAACGGAGTCTGTCATGAGCAGGGCAAAAGCAAATTTTACAGATAAAAGTTTGTAAGCCCTAATTCTATGGGACACGCTATGGGGCTTTTCTGGTGGCTCAGACGGTAAAGCATCTGCCTGCAATGCAGGAGACCCGGGTTCGATCCCTGGGTCAGGAAGATCCCTTGGAGAAGAGAATGGCAACCCACTCTAGTACTGTTACCTGGAGAATCCCATGGACAGAAGAGCCTGGTTGCCTACAGCCCTTAAGGTCACAAAAATAGTTAAGCTTGTCTATGTTCCAGTTAACTATAGCTGTGTAAAAAACCATGTCAGGACATAGAAATGTAGAGATTTCTTGTATCTAACTATTCTCCATACTGGATGGGCAGCTGTTTTGCTCCGTTCACCTTAATTCACCATGCTACACTNCACAAAAATAGTTAAGCTTGTCTATGTTCCAGTTAACTATAGCTGTGTAAAAAACCATGTCAGGACATAGAAATGTAGAGATTTCTTGTATCTAACTATTCTCCATACTGGATGGGCAGCTGTTTTGCTCCGTTCACCTTAATTCACCATGCTACACTTAGCTGAGAAGAGGCTGAGATGGAAAGACCAAGGTGGCCTTATTCACATTCCCGGCAGCTGGAGCCGGCTTTAGATCCATGATGGGAGGAGAAAGGGTGCAGGCCAGCTTTCCTCTCTGTGGCCTCCACTAGGCCAGATGCACTCTCTTTCTTGGTGTTCTCAGGACAACTCTCCAAAGGAGAAAAATAAAGCTTCCTAAGGCCTATCCTTGTAGGTTATATAATATCATTTCTCCCACACTTGAGTAAAAGCAAGTCACAAGGCTTGTGATTTGCTTGTGATCTCACCCCTCAGATTCAAGGGGTGAGAAGATAGATTCCACATTTTTCTGGAAGTTATTTGGCATGGATGTAGCAGGATATATGGAATTTGTGGCCATATTTTTGTTTTCACTAGAGAGTGTCAATGATAGGTGTGGTCCTTTGCCACCCACCAAAAAGGCAACAAGTACATTCTTGCTGGACTATGTGCATGAAAACTATTTTAAATTTAACAAGCAAAGTCATTAGGTAAAGAAAAAAGTAAAAAGGAATTCTGAAGCTACAAAACTTAAAACTCAAGCAAAAACACTATGTTGAATATCCAATTACAGTCCAGTAATGAGTTTAGATGTATTACAGAAAAAAAATTCAAAACATAAAACGTAGGCAATCAAAGTAAGCCATCATGTTAATTATGCTGATCTGGGCTTGGAAGCCATAATTTTAGCATTAACTTGCTATGAATGTGACTCCTTGGTAGAGTATAATCTCCTTTGAAATAGGATCTGTGTTTTCTCAAATCCCAGCTCCCAGCTCTGATAATTAATAGCTATAGTATTACCTGTAAAACACTTAAGTTCGCTAAGCTTCAGTTTCCTCATCTGCAAATTAAACATAACAGTAATATTACTTGCGTATATTTATACTGAGAGTTGAACAAATCTAAGTTTACTTCCATCGCTGACACAGAATCAATTATCAGTAACTAATAAAAACAAATGGGATACGTAACTAGCAAGTGCCTGGTTTCCAATTACAAATTCTCCTAAGCCCATTCTGAAACTGTTAAAGCATTGTGGAAAACATATACTTAATTATTTAAATTGTGCATTGTTCTCCGAGATCTCAAAGGATAAGATTTTCAATCACAAGAAAGCTAGATGGGCAACTTGCTTTTTATTTTGTCCCCCAAATAGGTTTATCGAGAGAACTTGGGAAGCAAGGGGCCTGAAAATATATGAAGAATGACTTCTAAGAAAAACTTAGTAGATGAAAGGACTTTAAGTGACAAGATTCCAAGGTAAAAATACCTACTGAAGTGCTCAGGATGGTAGGGTATACCTCAAAGCGTATAATAAAATTTAACTAGATGTAGCCTACAATTTACCACATAACAATGTTCCAATTGTAAACCACATTCTGATTCAGTTAAAACAAAATAGTTTTCTTGGAACTATAAACCAGTGAACTTCCATTGATTGCTTTTTCCTGAGAGAAAGAAACTATTTCTATGTATGCAGAGATCATTTTGTACAAATATTTGTATATTTCATGCTAATGTTAACAACTTCACCTATTGCAGAGGGATGTGTGGCTGTGTGTGTGTGTGTGTGTGTGTGTGTGTGCGCGCGCATACACAAATGAGCATGCCTGTGTGGTGTGTATTATTAACATCTTTTAGGCTCACTTGCAGTTCTGTCTTCTTGCCATACCAGCTTTGCTTCCCTAGTAGTCTTTTTTCTCTACATTGCTCCTTCACTAATTGGGCAAATGTGATAATTTGCAATGGGTCTCCAACTCATTAGTGTAATTTAGTCAGGTTCTACTGTATTTCACCAGACATACCAACCAGGCTGCCACACACATCTGCTTTTGGAGCGCTATTTCATAAGCATCCACAAAATTTCTGCTTTAAAATTGAGAAATGATTGCCCCTTAATCAGCTATTTGTTATACTGAGCTACATAAATATATGCAGTGTCATCCATAAATAATCTTAGGGTAGAACATAGCAACAATTAACATTTGCATAGAACTTTAAAGTTTACAAAGCTTTTTCTTACATATCTAAACAAAATCCCAGGTATTCTCCTGTGAGGGAAACTATTACATAATTTTTTAAATAATTTAGAAGGCAACTACCATATTTCCAAACATAGGTATCTGATTCAACCAGGCCTCATTTATGTGATCCTGGCCATTTATTTAACCTCTCTGAGGTTGTCTTTATCTTTAACATATGTATAATTTTTTTTCATGTCATTACATTTTTGATAATAAATATAAAGTACTAGAAACACAGTAAATGTTAAACTAATGTTAGTTGTAACATGATCTAAATTTTGCAGACAGGAATATTATCTTTATTAAAAGATGTTTACATCAAATGATGGAGAAATAAAATAGTTGTAAAATATATAACTAGGGTTGCAAGTTGGAAAGACTTGGAGTTATTATGAAAGGTAGTTCCCACTCCTCACTCTTAGCAAGAAGGCAGGAGACTTGAGTACTACAGCTTCACACTACAAGGCAGGAGAGAGCAGAGACAATGAGGTCCTTCGTGGCTTGTCACAAAACCATGTGAGTGTCTGGACCTGAGACTGGAACAAAAGGTGCAGATTTGAAAGCAGTCTGATACGTCACCAAAGAAGAAGGTAGACCCAAGACAGGGATCAGAAAACTTGGAGCAGAGGATGACACTAAGGGTATAAAGAGCCAGAGGGAGGGAAGCAGGCAATCAGGAAGTTCTAGCAAGCTAACTGATGAGATGGTGGTCTGAATAAACATCAGCGACAGGAGCTGGTGCCCAGCATTGACTTTTTTGCACCTTCTGTGACCTCCAGTTGGTAAAAGGGCAAAGGGAAAAGATGACAGGAACAGGGAAATATCTCCTTATATCCTGGACCCTGAAATCAATAGCCAGTCCTGGAGGGGGTCTATGTGTGTGCTCAGTAACTCAGTTGTGTCTGACTCTTTCACTCTTTCGTGACCCCAAGAACTGTAGCACGCCAGGCTCCTCTGTCCACAAGATTGTCCAGGCAAGAATACTGCAGTGGTACACGTAAGTTTTTCTGGAACCATACTCAGCTCCAAAAAGGAAGAGGAAAAAATACTTTTTTTTTTTTTTTTTCCTGTTTCTGAATCTTGCATCTCTGTTCTTCAGGGGACAGAGTAAAGGTGTAATTTAAACAGCAACCTGGCAGGTCACTCTGTACTTGCACATCTCCTCCCCCACCCCAGACAGGGACAGTAATTACTAAGAGTCAGTTTGATTGAACGGCTCCCTCTTGATGAGCAGAAACCTCTGTGGCTTCTTCAAGTAGATGACATGCTCAGAATTAAAGCTGACCATCTTCAAAGAGTAGGTTCCCCAGTGGCTCAGAGGCGAAGAATCTGTCTGTAACGCAGGAGACTCAGTTTCAATCCCTTGGTCGGGAAGATCCCCAGAGAAGGAAATGGCAACCCTCTCCAGTATTCTAACCTGGAGAATCCCACGGACACAGGAGCCTGGTGGGTGACAGTCGATGGGTTTGCAAAGAGTCGGGCATGACTTACTGAATAAACAACAGCAGCATCTTCAAAGACTAACCCTTCTGTTTCTCCTGGATTCTCACCTTGGATCCAATTTGAAAGTCAAGAAAAAATGACGATCCATGAACGTAACTGGCAAATTTCTAAATGTACTGTTGTGGAACTATCATCCCTCTGGCTTGTGAGGAAGAGAAACCGCCACCTACTTACAGCAGAAAAAGTGCCCCTCAAATCTCCAAGAACTCCAAATTAAAGGACCGGGAAGGTCATAGAGCAGCCTTCCTAGCAACTCTTGACGGCGGCACCAAGTGCCATTCCTTCCTGAGTTGGCAGCTCAAGGACACGCCTCTCTCCAGAACATACCATTAGAGAGGTTCGGACCATCTGTCTGCCCGACAGCCCATCTGGAGAAAGCACCAGCTCCTCTTCCAGAAAAGAGAAAAGGGACATATTCAGATCTTGACGAGGATGAGAAAGTGAGGACACCAGAGAGATGAGGCTTCGTGCCTTTGTTTCCAAGCCCTCTTTACAGTGATCACTGGCAGAAAAGGAAAGAAGTCCAGGAAAAGAACCGAAGGTGCAACATATTATAGCAAAACAGAAAACCATATTCACCCATAAGAGCACAGACACCTTTGAAACAGAGAAAAACAGAAAGCAGTGTATACGGCTTTAAGTGCTTGGCAGAGGATTAAGTTCAGGATGGGAGGAATCCAGGCTCTCAGGCTCAGATCCAGAAGCACCCAGACATGCGTCAAGTACTGCAGGTAATGACTCACTTCCTAGGGCACATCAGTGTCCTCTGAGTCTCGATTTCCTCCTCTGTATCCTGGAAATGATGATACTTCCTTGTCACAACTCAGAGCTCCTGGCAGACCTCCGTGACAGCATGCTGACCCGTTCATGATAGCTCTTGTGCTAATTTCGTGATTTCCTTTCAAGGCCTTTCAGGGGGCTTATCCCATAGCTTTTCCTTGCCAACTGCAAGTTCAAGGGGAAAAAAATCACATTGGGTACGACTTTGTCTTCCACATTGTAACTATAATATGATAGTAAACTTACTAGGTGTTCAGTAAACACATTGAACAGATGGCGCTATTGAAATGACCACGGAAGCAAAGGATGCATAGTCCAGAAAAGCACCCACTGAGAACTTGGATTTATTTAGGCNCAAGTTCAAGGGGAAAAAAATCACATTGGGTACGACTTTGTCTTCCACATTGTAACTATAATATGATAGTAAACTTACTAGGTGTTCAGTAAACACATTGAACAGATGGCGCTATTGAAATGACCACGGAAGCAAAGGATGCATAGTCCAGAAAAGCACCCGCTGAGAACTTGGATTTATTTAGGCAAAGGGATCTTGTCTTAGATCCAAGACTCAGTTCTTCGATTCAGGAGATACACACACACACACACACACGCGCGCGCACGATGGTGCGCTATTTAGTCACTCAGTCATGTCCAACTCTTGTGACCCCATAGACTGCAGCGCACCAGGCTCCTCTGTCCGTGGGATTTCACAAGTAAGAATATTGGAGTGGGTTGCCATTTCCTTCTCCAGAGGATCTTCCTTACCCAGGGATCAAATCTGTATCTCCTGTATTCGCAGGTGGATTCTTTACCACTTGAACCACTAGGAAAGCCCATATATATAATATATACACATACACACTCATATATGTGTGTGTGTGTGTACATATATATAGATATGTATGTGTATGTATAAATTTCTGGTATTTATGTACATGCATACATATTCTGGTATTTATGTACATGTGTTTGTGTATTTTTCCCCTCGGTCAAATGAGTCTTGGGAGAAAAACATATACCAGATAGGGAGAATAGAATTCCATTTAGTCTAAACTTGGGAAAAGGGCACCAGTGCCTATAGTGATGGGAGAGATGAGATGAAAACCAGACTTGAGACTGAAAATCAGACAGATCATGGAAGCAAGAGATAAAGGAAGTAGAATCGATCTGATGAACACAGGAAGAACTCAGCCACTTGTTCTTGAGAGACTCCAGGTCATAATGACTGCAGTCCAGAGAC